>JANIJG010013703.1:7729-26640 GCA_024611175.1 Megaceryle torquata
GTCTTTAGATTGTACGTTTTTGTTTAACTTTTCTCCCTTTCTTTCGTGGCCTGCTCCCCCCCCCCCCCCCCCCCCCCCCCCCCCCATTTTAAATACCGCGTCCAAACTGTCCCAGCACCTACATGCTCCCCACCCGCTAGGGTCCGGTGGAGTCTGAATCTTCAATGAGCACCTCTGTGGTGGCTCCCAGGATCTCTGTGTTCATGACCAGCCCCTCTGGGTTTGCACCGCTGCCACTGCCCACGAAGAGCTTGCCATCAGCCACCAGGCTCACACGCTCTGCCCCACCACAGTATGTCTTCGGCATCCCGTCAGGGTTCAGCAGCAGGCAATCTGTCGGGGCAGCACTTCCCAGAGGGTCGGGAAGAAGGGGGAGGCCCTGACCATCGGTGGGTGGTGCAATGGCCTCGGGATTAGTGCCCAGAATGTCGGTGCTGGTGATGAGGGCACCCGCATTGGCAGCCAGTGCTTCAGCAATAAGCACTTCAGGGTGGCTCTTGGCTTTATGGGCCACGACGCTGTCCTTCTTCTCAAATTTCTTGCCACAGATGTTGCAGGAGAACTGGTAGAATGAGTCCGCATCATGCTTCTTCATGTGCCAGTTGAGAGAAGCCTTCTGCCGGCAGGTGAATCCACAGATCTCACACCTGGGAGGAGAGAAGGGGGAGGTCACAACAAAGGAACATCCCCACACACTTGTGGGAACAGCAATAGCAAAAAGGCAGCCCAGAAAAACATCAGGAGCTCACTTCAGCTCTTCCAGTGTTATTTGCAGAGGGATTATGTGACTCAGATCTCTGCTGAGACATTGCCTCAAGGATCAGGTGGGGCAAGTGGCAGCTCAAACACTCCTACTGGTGTGTGTTCAAAGAGAGCTGAGACACCGAGAAGGAGGTTCCAGCCCTCACATGAAGGCTAGCCCTGTTCTTGGTGCAGTCCAAGATCAGGTGTATCTAAGGACCCCTCAAAGTGGGGGAGCAAGAGACAGGCAGAAGTACTCACTGCAAGGGCTTCTCGCCCGTATGGATCATTCGGTGCACTGCCAAGTTATGAGAACTCTTAAACGCCCGGGCACAGTACTCACAGATGTAATCCCGTTGATCTAAAAAGCAACACCAGTTGGAGCATTACTATTCTGCAACCCTTCCCACTTCTCCTATGTTGCAAGTAAAGCTGCCCAAGAAGCAGCAGAACTAGAGGTGCTGGGAGGCCAGCAGGCATAGCAAAGGAGGTGGTGTCCCACACTACATGACAGCAGCTGATCACGAGAGTTAAGATGCAATTAAAACACTCCTAAGAGCTAATTATCCATTCTGACCAATACTGAAGGACTAGCAAATTAGAATAAAGCTTGACTTGGTTTATTCCTCTACAAAACCCCTGAGTGATACTTGCCAGGGAGAGAATTAAAATCTCTATAGCCTATTTCTTTCATTTCCTTTAAAGATGGTAATCCAAAAGGAAATAATACCCTGCTGTTTCTGCAAATCTATCACACCTGCCTTGGCTTCATCCTTCCCAGAAGTTCTAGAGGCTTTTCCATTTTTAACCCTCTGTTCACTGACCTGAGGAGGACTTTATATTTATTTCCCACCTCCCTGTACCTGTGTGGTGTTTGGCATGCCGCAGGAGCTGCTTCTGGAGTCGGAAGAGCCGACCACAGGAGGGGTGAGGACACACGTATTTTTTCTTCAGCAAGTGCTGATACTTTATGTGATGCTATAAAGGAAGAGTGAAAGGTTGTAGACCCTCTCTTTTTAAAGCTAAGAGAACATATGAGACACACTGATCCCAGATGGCCCCTCAGCATGTGACCAGACTCCAATCACGGATAAGACACCCTTATACAATGAACACAAAGGCTTTGATCTCCCCTAGAAGAAAGCCAAATGAACATGGACATCTAGCGAGAGGACAGAAACAGAGACACACGTAGCCACAACTGATTAAGTCTACCAAAAAGACAGTGTTAGTAAGAAGAGCTTCAGTGCCAGAGGATTAGGGTTAGTTCCACGTGGCCCTGCCTTCACACTTCATCCAGGAAGTGAAAAAGCTCAACCAACCTGCAGGTAACGCGGGTGAGCCAAGACTGTGCCACAGCCTTCCATCTCACAGCGGACATACTGTATTGGAGGCTTCTTCCTAAGAAGTCAGCAAGGAAACAGGCAGAGCAATTAGCTGATGCATCCGAAGCCAGGACAGCAGCAAGATAAATGAGTGCAAATACAGCTCAACAATGTGAGAGCAAAGGATCGCTGTTCCAGTATTCCTGTTTGGGCTATACTGATAGACTCTGTCCAAGAGTATTCTCCATTCCTGCCTCTACTTGAGGCCTCTCCACAGAGTTGAGAAAACCTCAGGAGACACTGAGTTCCCACGTCCTTATCACTGGGCAATGCCAGGCTAGGGATCACCTCAGAAGCGGGGGGGAGGGAACAGACTGGTTCAGCTGGAAAATAATCAAACCCACACCTACAGGGAGAAGGGGGAAGGAAAGGAGGGAAGTCAAGACATGCTGCTATTTTTATTTTCTATGCCTTTAAGGCTGATTTTTATACTGTGCAAGAGACACGGCTTTGGGACAATCAACACGTCTACGTAGGACACAAGGGAAGCCAGTCTTCAGAACAGAACCGAGCAGAAGGGATCACTTACCTTCTCTTGGGCAGCCTTGGGCTCTTGTCATCCTTTCTCCTCCTTCCCCTTCTGTAATGGAATTAAAGTAACAGAACCGAGAGAGGTTTCTTTACACTGATAGTGGGCAGAGTTTTTGAAAATAAAGCAGGAGCATGCTGTAAGAAATACTACAGAACTCTTCTACACTTTTAGACTGAAAAGTAACACTGCACCTTGACAGTCAGCTGCTCTGGCAAGTCAGCCACCTGCTCTGCACCAGAATGCCTGAAGCGCTTCTAAGGAAATGCTCTTATAATAGATGGGCAGGTTCCCTAAAGAAGTTAAGTAACCATGCCTCCATGCAAATTATCCCTGCATCTTGCAGAACTGCCACACCAGAGAGGACCTCTCCCTGGAGAGCTGCGCTCCCCATGTTTCTGATACCTGGGTGATGCTTTTTTTCCTGCATGACATTTGGTGGTGCGTGGCAGACCTCAAATCACCCTGCCTCTGCCAACACAGTCAGACTGTGGCTGTGTGACTACCAGGCAGGTCTAGCATGCAACACATTTTTGGATATGGTTGCCTAGCTCAAGTGTGTCTCGGCCCACCATTCACAACCATGCAAATACCAGAAAACAGGTACCAGCCAGACACAGCCCAACAGGTTGCAGTTAGAAGTTACTAGCTCTTCTGCAACAATGGAGTAAGAAAGTTATTTTTTTTACAAAACCCTCAACCAGGTGTCACACACTTCATGTTGTTTTTTTTTTCTTTTAAACCTGCAACTGTCCAAATATCTTGTGCCCTTATAATTAAATACATCCCCGTCAAGACAGCACATCAGCTCACAAGATTCTGCTCTCCTAAGTGTCTGCTGCAGTCAGTCAGCAAGCTACAGCCTCATTAACTGCAAGCTCTAGAAAAATCAATCGAGTTTCAGTTGGAGGCAGATTCAGAGGAAGGCAATGTTCTTGAGAAATAAATGCTTTGTGTGGTTTGCTCTCAACCCTTCTCATTTCCTAATGCCTTTTTTAAAAACTCGTAATATTGCCAACACATTTCACACCACATGAAAAACATCAGTCTGCTTGACTAAGAACAGATTTAATGATCTAGTAGGTATTTTACAGTCCTCTGAATTAACTAGAGCAGCTTCTACACCTGTCCAAACAATCTATGTTCCACCTGAGCAGACCTATGCTTGTGAGTAAGGTGCACCCTCCTGAGCAATAGCTCTGCCCAGAACATTGTGCCTATTTGATCGTATTACTGCAGAGACATGGTTGATGGAAGTCTTTTCTATACCACACTAAGATGAGACGTCTTTATTGATAGCAAGACCATGCCAGTAACATGCTGAACAGACACTCAGCACTTGAGCCAAGCCTTCAGAAGAGGCACAGGTTTTATTATGCACAATAGTATCTGATCCAAACATTACCATAAGCCTCAGAAAGCTATCTCTAACAGGAAAAAAAAAAAAAAAAAAAAAAGAGTTCTCAAAGTATCAGCACCCTTACCCGTGTCCCATGAAAATCAGCTGTACAGCAGCTGAGAAATGAAAGCGAATGTGTACAGAGCCCCACGCCACAGACCAGCAGAGGGAGCCCCAACCGTTCCAATTGCTCACAGAGCAATTTCCGCCCCCCCCCAACACTGTGCCAAAGGTTTGGAGTTTCCAGAGTACTAGCGACTGACTAGGTAGCAAAAAGTTTGTTCTTTTATTTCTCAAAAATAAGAACAAACACCGGCTGTTTTTCCCAAGCTCTGGTATGTTAGTCCCAAATGCACCAAGACGACACTAAACCACACGACACGTACAGACTTTTCGTGTCTGTCTCTAGATGCACAACAGAAGACACGTTGCCTTCTCAGACTGGCTTTCTAATACAGTCTAAGCCGCTTCAGATATCACAATAGAAACTAATTTTAAGAATACTCTGAAATAGTTCACAATGTGCAGCCATGCCCAGGTAGGCTGACAAAACAGTGGGATGGAGAAAAAAACAACAAAAAACCCCACACTAAATGAAAATATTGAGTCTTTTAATTTTCTTTGCCAAACACATGCAAGACACTAGGAAGCGGGACTCCTATCAGAGCAAAAGGTTCTGATCTACTATCTTTCAGGCCCAGAGGAAGAGGGAGGGAAGCCAACACCACCAAAACACTCGTATGCTAGTGAGAATGCAAATTATACAGTACACACTGCTACACATAATGGCAAAGTTTTACTCACTTCCTTGGTGGTTCTTCATCTTCCCGAAACTCACTCTCTTCTTTCACTTCTACTTTAATCTCTTTCTGTTTCTCCTTTTCCTCCTTCACCTTGCTAGCTTTTCTCCTTTGCTTTGGCGCTTCCCTACAAATACAGAACATCTTACCCAGCACTCTTTCTGTTTTCTACTTTTTACAAAGATTTAAGCAAAATCTGTATTGAAGTTCAGGTTTATTTGTCAAGTCCCACTTCTAAGCAGAAATGTGAACAAGGATTAAGGAAGAACCTGGCAGCCAGCAGGGCTCGAAAGACTTCAGTCCATTAAAGAACAGTCCTGATAACTGTAGGCAATATTTAGAAAACACTGTGTCCTGCGGGAACCATTCCACCTTAGGATGCAAAGAACCTCTGCTAGTTGCTATTAAGCTCATTCAACTAAGATGTCACAATTATTTTGGCCTAAAAACACAGTAAGTACATAATCCAATATACTTCTCTAGATGGGGCCTGTAGGTTTCATCTCTTGGGTCATCTTTGAAGGGAACTTCTTCCTCACTGATGAGCATCTCCTCCTCATCATCACTGCTGGGAGAAAAGGAGAATAGAGAGGACTTTAGCAGCAACAGCTTAAGCACTACTGCAAGAATTTGCACGTATCATCCCTGTCATGGTTTAGACCCAGCTGATAACTGAGCACCACAGAGTGCTTGCTCACCACCCTCACCCTGCAAACAGGAAGGGGAAGAGGCAAAGTACAAAACCCCATGGGTTATAAGGAGATTTTTAATACAACAGAGCAGCAAGAGAAGTAACAAACAACAACAATAATAGCAATGAAACAATACACAGAAGGAGTAATACCAAACAGACAGAGAAAACGTGCTCTGGCCCACCCCCAACCCTCATATGCCAGGCATGACACCAGTTTGGCGTCAAATAACAGGACTGTCTGGTTCAGTTGTGACAACCCCTCCCAAACTCCTGGTGAAAATTAACCCTATCCTATTCAGACCCAGGACAATCCCCTAGGATAGGAAAGATACTATTGCACAGTCACTTCTCATCCAGCATGACTGGGGAGAGCTAACAGCTGGCACCAACTTCAGAGCATGATGACAGCCAAAGCAGACAGGCCAGACAGAGCAGTCTCTTCTTGTGACCCACCTTACTATAGCATCTGCTCTGAAGGAATGAAGCTACCAGGTGAAATGCCCAGATCAAATCTTACTGTCCATTTTTTTTCCCCACAATATCTCCTGACATCTGCAGTCCATCTGCAATCCAGACTGAAAATGTGAAGGTCCAGGACTGAATGAAAACAGAGCTACTATCTGTCCACAGATCCTTTCACAGAAGCGTTTACTTTGGGGGGGAAAAAAAAAACCTCAGGCCCTCATTTTCCCTTCTTGAGACATTAAATAGGAAGAAATACCACAAAATAAAGGGTTTTCTACCTGATTCCAGATGGAGACGGATGCTCTTCTGTGACCTCTGAAAGGAAAAGTCACGATTAGGTTTCAATCTGTATTTGCAAGAGTGAGCTCATCTGTCTCAAGATACCTCCGTCAACATGCAGTGCCAGGAGTGCTGGTGACAGAAGGTACTCGTGACCAAGAAGCACCTCGCCCCTACCAGTCACAGTCTGCATACAGCTCACAAAGTTACACCCGCATCCAACTCTCTTCAAAGGTTCCCAGGACCTGACTATCTTCAGGCATTTTCATGCCAGAGCTTCCCACATACCATATTCAAGCTGGTCCGTGTTTGGCTCCGACTTGCAGATGAGCTGCAGGGAACCAGTCTTGGATCTGGAGGCACGTGAATTCTCAGTGTCGCGCTGGCGGGCCGTGGCGGCTGACCTGCTGCTGCGCCAGCTTCTGCTAGGCCTGGCTGTGCTGACAGGAGGGCCATGACTGAGGACACTGGAAACTTCCTCCTCTTCATTCTCTTCTTTGGGATCTGAAACACCCATTGCAATCTCTTTAATAACAATAAAAAGCATAAGTACCACCATTACTTCACACTCCTCTCTGTTGCACAATGTTGACCAGCATAACTACTGCCCCTGTCTACTCTGTCAGGGAAACCACTACCTCCTACAGATTTGAAGTGTAGCTCTGAACAGCCAGACAGAACACACTTACCTCAACAAGCCTTCATTTAAAGCTCTCATCACATTTCCTGCTTCCTCTAAGTAAAGACACAAGTATTTAAAACAAACTTACATTTCCCTCTGATAAAGGCTTGTAAGATGATTGCTTGCTGGCTCTGATCTCCCCTAAGCACTACAAGACAGACATTCATAAACCTCAGCAACTGCTTTATGAAAGACTAGCTTCAAACCAGACCACGTTAAAAGTTGTGTTTGGAGAATCCCCCCAAAACATGTGTCTAATCAGAACTGTACACTTGGTAATAACCCTGAGGAATCTGAGATGGACATTTCTGGTCTCACGTTTAAACACAAAGCATCACAGGCACTGTTAGCCCAAGGTCTTTTCACTTATTAATAGCTATTACAGGTGGTTTCTTTTTGACTGATGGCCAATGTCCAGATATGTTTTGGCAAGACAACAGAACTGGCTGAAGTATCTACGTGAGCAAATTCATCCCTTAAAAACTAAAATTCCCAAGTACACAGGTCATTTGATCTCACTTTTCTGTGCTTGCTGTGACACTGGGCCTTAGTGAACTCAAATGCTTTTTGAAATTTCATAAATGATGTGCTGAATAAATTAATTCCAAGCAGCTGGCTATGCTCAGTACTCCAGGTTTGCTGCCACTTTAGTCCAAAGGGCACCTGCAGTGCTCTGTAGGGCCTGTGCTCTAGGCTAACTCAGACCGACTCCTTTTTACCCAAATACATTTACACGGCTGTCTGGTTTCAGGAGGGTTTCTACTGCTTAGGCACCAGCCAGCAGTACCACTGAGACACCTGGGAGCTTATCAAGCATTTGCTGACAAAGTCTTGAGGATAGTCCTCTAAAGACTGGCTGGAGAGCAGCTCAGCTACACTGAGAGTCCCCATGAAGAGCAAAGTGCACATCAAGAGCCAGGAGAATGCCCTGGCAGTGAAGGAGGTCCACGGAATCCCGGGTGCCATTCACAGCAGCACAGTCAGGAGACAGTAGGACACTATTAATCCCCTTTACTCGTTACTCATTAGACCGCATTCAGATTCCCCCTCCAATTCTGTACTCTCACCACAAGAAGGCTGTACTTGCTCAAACATGTTGACAGAGAGGACCACCAAGATGGCTGGGGGCTAAAACACAACCTGTGAGAAGAAGCTGAGGGAAACGTGCTTGTTCAGCCCAGGGAACAGAAAGCCCTGGGGATGCACAACAGTAGCCTTATAAAGTACAAGCAGGTTACCAAGCAGCCCAAACCTCTGTGCTGAAGTGCACAGCAGGAAGATGAAGGGTAGTGGGTTTCAGTGCTTCACCACCCTCATCGTAAAAAATTTCTTCCCTCTATCTAGTCTAAAACTCCCTCTTTTAGTTTAAAACTATTAACCCTCATCTTGTCACAACAGGTCTTGCTAAAAAGCCTGTCCCCATCATGACTATAAGATATAGGCCCCTTTAAGTACTGAAAAGCCCCCGGAGCCTTCTCCTCTGCAGGCTGAACCCTCCCCCCCCCCCAGCTCGGCTCCCAGCAGAAGGGTTCCAGCCCTCCCAGCATTACTGGGGCTCCTCTGGCCCTGCTCCAGCAGGTCCCCGTCTCTGCTGTGCTGAGGACTCCAGAGCTGGTCCCAGCACTGCAGGGGGGTCTCCCCAGATCAGAGCCCTGGGAGCAGAAGGGCAGGATCCCCTCCCTGCCGTCCACGCTGCTGGGGGTGCAGCCCAGGATGCCATTGGCTGCTGGGGCTGCGAGCACACGGGGCTGGCTCCTGTCCAGCTTTTCACCCACCACCACCCTCAACTACTTCTCCACTGGGCTGCTCTCAATCACATCATCCCCCAGCCTGTGCCGATACCAGGAGTTGCCCTGACCAGGTGCAGGACCTTGCACTTAGCCTTCTTCCACATCACGAGATTCACAAGGGCCCACTTCTTAAGCTTGTGTAGACCTGACTGGAGAAAACCCTGAGCAACACGATATGAACTCCGTGTTGAATCCAAGTTAAGCAGCAGGTGGAACCAGAGATATCCTGAGGTCCCTCCCAACCTGAAATCTCTAAATTTTACACCAAGCCTTTTGAGCCAAATGATCCTTTTACTTCTAGCATGTGGTTTGCTTTGTGAGACTCATTCCCCAATCCTTGATTAAAAGGGTAGAATAATCAACAGTTGACTGAAAAAAAAATATATTACTAGAATACAGGATGGAAGGCATCACAGTTTTGTGGTAAAACAGCAACCAAGTCCGATGTCTTGTATGCATAAAGCCAATTCATCATCAGAACATGAACTACAGCTTCTTTTTTGCTTCCAGTTTTAAATAGAACTGAAGATGAACTGTAACTGCTTTATGTTTTTAATCCTCATTATGAATATCTGCAGTTTTTCTGAATGCTAATTCAAATCCAAAGACACTTGAAACCACTCTCTAGGAATTTTCCTCTCAAACACTACCATGCTACCAGTATTAGCTATTATGCTGCAGCTCTTCAAAGAGGTTTATTCCGTTGGAAGACCAGGCATTCAGGTGATTTCTTAGCAAGAGCTAGTATTCTAAAAGATCAGACTATGGAGTTGAAACAGACCTCCCTTAGAATACAGTTCTACAAAGTACACTACTCAGCAATTTTGTTTCATGTCTCCAAAGTGAAGCCTTCCTTCATGATCTCTCCTTTTTACTTCTTCCTCTACTTCAGCATGCTTATCTAACGTACTCATTGCATTTTCACATGCTGTGCATACCTATGTATCTCCAAAAATCCCACAGTTATGAGAAGCATCAAACAGTTGCTTTGCGGTAGAACTCGTAAAGCAATACAGAGCTAATAGTTGAACAGCCTTGTAATTCTAGACCCTCCCAACAGGGGAGGCAGGTACCTGCAGAAGGGTCAGAGATGCACCAGGAAACTTGTATCTGCAAAGTATTCAGCAGCACTAGCAGCTGGAATCAGCACAAGGATTTGCCTGAACTCTAAAACTGAAAAAAATTAACGATTATTTTATTAAAAAAAAAAAAAAGTGTCTCTTTCTCACTTCTACATTTCCTTTTTCCTTCACAAAAATCAGCTGATGAATCCAGCCTTCCTCTCCAAAAACAAAAATAACAAAACAAAACCAAATTACCACCAAACCAAAATAAAACCCCCCAAGCCGCTAAATAGAGAGACAGCAGCTGGCATGGGGAGAAAAGCTGCACTCCCTCCTCCTGCTGCTTTCTTCATGATCTCTAATGCCAGGTCAGGTGTGTTAATCACAAGCCTGCCACTGGAGGTGTTGCAATTTTAACTGTGTTTGAGGATTCCTCCCCAAAGTACTGATGTTAGCAGAAAGTAACAGGTCTCATGTCTGCATTTAGACAGGCTGTCCCTGTCTCTCTACATCACCAGTGAAGGACTTGGGAGATGCCTACCTCTCCCAATTGACTACACAGGGACCTTACAATTATTTTCAGACCTGTCTTGGGTACCAAACTTAGCGTGGTTCAATCCAGGCCCTGGAGATGAATGCAGTGCTACCCCTCTCCTCTCACAAATGCCTCTACACAGTAAGCCAGACTCCAGTCAGCAGAATTTGGCTAATGGCACAAAGAAGCAAGAGAAACAAGACAGAGGGAAGAAACATTGCTATCACAAAATAATCAGGCTTTTCTCTTCAAAAAAAAAAAAAAAAAAAGTTCCTTGAATCACTTGAGACTGAAACGTAGGAAAATTTCAAATGAGAAAGGCTATAGTCAATTCTGCATTTAAAGCTGTATAGAATTGTCAACAACACTAGCTCCGGCTAGCTGCAGTGTCTCTGGAAGATTCCTGTCCTCCCAGAAGATGCATGGAAAATGGATTATATAGGCCAACATCCTGTCATTTTGTTGCAAGTGTTAAGTGTTGATGGACACCAGGTCATAAGAACTCCAGGATGACAAAAGAATATACGAGACACAATAGGTATCCAGGCACCCCCAGTGCAAAGCAAAAAGAAGCGTCAACCATTCACTTTTCAGATCAGCTGCTACAAAACAAGTTATGTGCCTTCCTCTGGCAGTCTGCTGGCCTGTCAGCATGTGAGACCTTGGATTAAGACCCAGGGTTGCTGTCTTTTGCCTGAATCACATTTCATGGAGAGGGGGCCACAAAAGCTATGACTTAGCAAAACGAGTCTGCCAAGAAATGCCCTCATACTCACACTCCCCTCCAACTCCAATACTGACATCGTTATCCACCTCATCCAGTAGCCTCTGCAGAAGTTAGCTCCAGGACCTGCGTGGACGCATGCAACTTACAGGATCCATTCAAGAGACAATGGGAAAATCCACTTTCTGAAATCCTATCAATCCTTTTGGTCCCCGAGATTCTTCCTACCTTGAACTCTCCCTTAAGTCACTTAACAATAAACAGCTTTCATTCTGAGGTACTTTGATCATTCTGTTGTTTCTTTCCAGTCACCTTTAAACTTCAGTGTCCAGGGCAGAAAACACGTATAGATCTGAGTGATGGTACACGAGAGGCACTGACCATCCTCTAATCTAAAAAAAGTGAATAAAACACCAGCACTGGGAGAAAATGAGCTATGAGCTTGTAGCTATGTCATAATTGTTTAGACAACCAAAAGACAAGATTTTGGGCACTGCTCAGCTTCCTAGCAGAGCTTACCTTAGTAATGCTCCATCTTTACTCAGCATGCTAGTCAGCACAGATTCCATTTCAGATGTGCAGCAGAAATGTACACTCATCCACACTCTAATTCTGCCCCTGGAGCAGTGCACACTGGGCTTCCAAACCAGTGAAAACATCTCTACCTCAGAACCACTATCACATTTGTCTAGATATACCAGCATTGCCACAAACTGAAACAAAAGGGATTAACAGCATTTTGTCCACTGCCTCCCAGATCAGGAGATATACTCACCCTTAAGAGCCTCGATTCCTCACTACGTCATAAATCTACTTCGCAGGCAGGAAGACTCGGACACTGGCACTCAGGCACTCTCACACTCTGTGTCTTGCTTCACCTAGAGCCACTTCACTCCCTGGCCCCATAGAATTTTTTTTATAGGAGACTGTTGCAAGAACAGGGTGCTTATTGCTGCGTTTTTTACATCTCTGAACGCAGCAAGTGTTAAGAGAATATCTGGGTTACTGACAGCAAGCAGACAAGGGGCTGAGCAGTAAATGCATGTATCCCACAGCCAGCACTGCCCCAACCTTCCTTCCAAACACTGAAGGAAAACAAAGTCCCAGGCATATATCAATAGCTCACTGCAAAGAGCAGAAAGGGGAAGACCAACTGCATTTCCCTCCTGAAGAAGCAGTAATCGCAGGACTTGCACGATCACCCTGTGCCTGTCCACTGCGCTCCTCCTACCTCTGCTCTGCTTCCATAACGAACTCACACATGCAGTGGCTATGTTACTCTGTATCTCGGTAAAGACAAGCAGGTAGCCAGAGAGCCGAGACCCAGACCATCGTTCCCTGAAGGACAGGAGCACAGAGGGAACGCTAGTACAGACTCCCTTTGGCATAGGGAGATACCGCTGTGCTCAAGCCTCACTGTGGACAAGGAAGGGAAACCCTCTGGAAGCAGAGCTTCTTGCTTCTGCTGCTTACAGCATAACTCACAGACTTGGCATAAATCAGCCTATTGCAACTATGCATCAGTCCTGCTATAGTGGCAGCTCAAAAAGCCACTGAATTAGTCTCAGAACTGGGAGTTGTGTGGCTGATAGAAGTAGCTGTGAAGTAGCACTCAGAGGTAATCTCATAGCAAAAACAGATCCATCCCTTTTTTTTTTTTTTTTTGACATCACAACAGTAACGAATACCCATGCCACTTTATCTATCCTTGATGTAGAGAAAAAACACGAAACTTTCAACTGTTACAAATTAACAGCTTGATTACTAACGAGAAATTTTCTAAACTTCGATCTATAAAGCATTTGAAAGCATCTTACTAACTGCAAAGCTGGCACTTTCAGGAAGTACCCACGTACAATTGAGTAAAAGGAAAGTAAACTACGAATTACTAAGTTGTAAAACAGTTATTATGAAAATGAACACACCACAACATATACAGGTCAGACTGCAACTTAAGATTTAACATGGTAACCATAAAACAGATAAGGCACAGAACATACAATTTTATAATGGCACAGACAAACCCAAAACTTGGGGAAAAAAGTCCTGGTGTGTACCCCTAGCCAAATGGCTCCTCCTGCCCTCCCAAAAAGCAGGGAAATGGTGTCTATGGAAAATCCTCATAGGAGTCAAAGTAGGTTTGGACAACCCGAGTTATTTTAATTCAAAACATTTTTATAAGGTTTGATTTTAAGTAATGATGTTTCTCTCCCAAAACACCGACAATATCTTGAAGGAAAGCAGTCATTACCAAAGAAATGCAAAACTTTAAGAATGTAAATACTGAGGTACAATGCAAGTTATCTACACTGCAAAACCATTCTCTATAAATAGTCTTCCATCTTTTTTTAATCTGTATAACCGTATAGCTTTTCTAGCAGTTAGAAGTGGACTACTACTACTACTAGCTACAGAGCAAGCTCTTATTTCCCACTCATTTCCTTTACAGTCTTGAAGAACTGGCTCCCTGACTTCTAAACCTTCAAATACCAGCTTGAAAGCCACTGTGGTAGGAGAACGACTGCAGCACCAGCCACCCACAGTGCATTAGAGTAGCCTCACATGGGAGACCAGGAAAAAAGATATCACAGAACAAGCCACCAAGATAGGTCTCCATACCTGAGAACATCTAACAAAACTATTCCACATGACTCGGTTTCTCTAACAGTGGTTCTATAACAGCACACTGAAGAAGCACATCAATACTGCTGGCATCATCCCCTAGACCACGCTGTGCCAAAGAACTTGATCTGAGAGGGGACTTCCAAAGAGGCGAATCTCCATGCGCGTGGCACTACATCTCTGGGTCACAGCTTTAGGTAAATTAATATCGTCCTGCTGTACCCCCTCAACAAACTCTTCTTGCCACTTTTTGACAGCACTACTACACAGTGCCTATGTGGACTTAAGAGAATTACACTGGATCTTGTTCTTATTGCGGAAGAGCACCAATGTAAAGTTACAAGATGAAAACATGAAGGAAAATTAACCTGCATAAACAAGGGTCCACATCACGTGTGTTTCAGTTGCCTGACAGAAGCAGAGCAACCTTAGACACAAGGTTCAGTACTCTCAGTGCTCCTTCATGGCACATTACATTTCTACAAATTCTTCCAAGTGCCACCCTCTTTCTTCTCACTTCAGGAGAAAGTCTTCTTGCAGCCTGCACCTCTAAAAACCTCAAAGAAAAAACACTTACATTTTGGGAACACAGTAAGGTGGGGGCTCTACCACTAAGCACAAACCTGGCATCTGCATATGCAGCCAACACTCCCTTCCAGGAGAGCTGCAGAGCCCATTTTTTCATCTGTAACACACTGTAAGATTTCATTCACTCTGAAAAGCAGTTACTGAACAGCAGAGGCAATAATCTTACAAAAAGGTGGATAGAGTTGGAAACTGGTTTGTAAAAAACAAAACCTGCTTCTCCGATTTTAATGACTGGTAACATGACTTTAAGGAGTCACAGTAAGGGCTGAATTTTCAATCCAGTGATGGAAGGGCATCAAGTGTATTCATTAACTCTATATTCCAATAATTAAAATTATTCAGGCCTAACTAAAATGAAAGTTATTTCCACAAGAATATATAGCATTGTGGGAAGTCAAATGTGAATTACACTACACAGCCTGACTCTAGCTACGTGAATTTATAAGCTGATTTATAGACAGAGATTAAATGTTCCACTTCTGTAACTGATATTTCTACAGAAACACATTAGGGAAATATGGCAATTGCATGACTAAGTAGACAAGACAGGAAATACAATCAGTACAGCTGACTTTGCAACTGCTTTCATGCACACCAATATGGTAACAATCGCATATTACTTCTGACACAACACACACCTTCGACTTTAACCTTCCCATAATCTTCCCACCAGACCTGCATGGTCAGACCTTTGTGTCTGTGCTCCCAAGTTGATGGGCAGAAAGGCCCTTTGATCCCATGTCACAATACAGAGCAACGTAAAACCTGTCGAGACACTTCCATTGTTACAGCATCTCAGCTATAAATGATAGCCCAAATTCAGCCATGATTGCACCCATCACCTCCAAGCTTTCTTTAACCAACAGCAACACTAGTCATAGAGTCCCAAACATAAGGCAACAAAATTTACCGAACAAACTTCTGTGAAGCAAGGTTTCCATCTGTCCAAGAGATACCCAGGATGTGTCACCAGGTGTACCTCACTGCCACAAGCCACTTACCCTCTACACGGAAGCTTAACAGTTACAGCTGAGCTCATGCAAATTTAATATGCTAAACTAGATTTAGTATGTTATAGTAAAGGACAATAGTCTAATGCAAACCACCATGCAGAATTAAACACCATGTCAGAAGTCACAGCAGTAAATGCTAGCACCAAATTAAAAGCCTTCACCAGAAATACTCAGCAGTTCTTCTGTTGCATTTCTTCCTCAATCCAGCTCCATTCAGTAGTGAAAGGATGCAGTATTTTACCTTCAGGAATTACAGAGAACTTCTAACTACCAAAAACCCTGCTGTGCAAGGAAAGCTGTAGTTTGCTTACATCTGATTGGGCTTCTTCAAACATTTTAAGCTAAACACCAAAAAGGGGTGAGTGGGAGGAAAGCTTCTCTCTTGCAAACTGCATGATCCCAGTACACTGGATTCACTCTGTTTCCAAGTCTTTCCCAATAAGCGCAGGCACGCAGCAAGGATTTCACCCAGTGCACAGATGGGGCACAGCAGCGCAGCTTTCTCACGTCCGCAATTTTAAAGACGAAAAAACAAATTAAAAAAATCACCAAGGCAGATTTCCTTTTGTCCTTTCCACGCCAATTTCCATGCAAATGTTCATGTTGCCCATTCTGACTGAAAGTCTAATCATAAAGAGCCCAAGAAATTTAATAAATACTTTTTCGACTCTCACATTCAAGGACAGATGAATCTCTCGGAGCCCAAAGTTAAAGTATAAAACAGCCAGAATGCTGAGAGGTGCCAAACCTGGGAAATTTCAGACTGACATATGCCATTTCCAAGCACGTCCCAAGAGACCAGTAAAAATGGGACTATTCTGCCTGATTTCCACCACTATCATATAAACATTTCTGCTTAAGGGTATCCAAAACACTGATAATCACCATTAAAACACAATGTTAATGCCATACGCATAAGTGAGGACATCACGCCTTTTTATAATTTCCAGCAGCTCTACCTTAAGCAAAAAGGCCAAAGCTCTTACAACACTCTGCCCACCCTTTATGCAGTAAGAGGTAAACGTACACAAGTGAAGTCTGTGCATTGGTTAATTCTGCTTTGGTCTGCAAAAATACACTTCACCAGCTAGAACTGTGATGGATTTCAGCACCAAAATGGGATAAAGCTATGGACTTGAAAGAATAAAGAGTTATAGAACTACAAGAATAAAGGCAGCCTTCAAGACACCGATGCCTGCAAACAAGAACCAAACAGTTCCATCAGAAAGGCGAAGTCATATGCACAGGCGTATGAACTTCTTTCCTCACTACTTCATTCTGTGGTAACTGTCTAGTGACAGATCAAGTACAATACTACACAAAGCTTTTCTCTTGGAGCTGTCTCCTAAGTCATCACTTAGGTAAGGAGCAAAGCCTTCTAACTTTTTTTTTTGTACAAGAAGCTGTTAAATAGGAGCACATAGTTCACACTGGAAGAACAAAAATTCCATTCCTGGTCACGGGACCCCACAGTTGGGTCTTTCTTGATTAGACTAATTAAGACAATTTCTCCCCTTCAAAGTTTTCTCATTCAGCCCTGAAGACACAAGCATTAAAAAAATAATAAAAATCCCATCCACTAAAGCTAAAAAAGGAAGAGTGTAAATATTTGAATACTCTTATTTCCACATATCCCTAACATGTCTCTTGAGGACCTACACCTGCATTTTTGACAGCAGGAGAACAGACACAAGCCCTGGTTTTGCCAATTTACATCGGACCACCATATAAGAAGAGCTGTCAAACTGCAGTGCAGCATGGTCTCGGCTTCCGACATCGCAGTAAGACCCTAGTGGTTATCGGCAAGAACAAGTTTGTGCACACCAGGCAAGTGGGAACAGCAGTAGTGGCTTATTGCAGTTCCACAGTCTTGAGAGAGATCATGGAAAGAAACCACATGTCATCAAGCAACAAAACATTCTTTAAAAGAAAGATCCAACATATGCCTGGCTACCTTCATGGGAAAGCCCTGACTTTCTGGATGGAACACAAAAGTAGGAGTAATTCAGCTCTTACCTTTACCAGCTGTTTTATCTGTGCACCTGAAAAAAAAAAAAATACAAGAGACCAGCATAAAAGACAGCTTCTATGGCTTGGTGGCAGAAACAAGAAACTAACTTATATGGAGAATGAACCCTAATTCCCAGTTGTGGACAGACCCATTGACTTGTTCTCAAATCGCTGGTTTCAAAAGCTTATACCAATGTGAATTATTTCACTCGGAGAAAGCTTAGGTGAGCTAGAAGAATACATCAGCAAAAGCCCAGTCTAGTCTGTAACAGTTATGGGTAAATCAGAGGGACTCTGTCCTTAGAGCAAGACAATCAGTTAGACAAAAAACTGCCCCAGCACTTGGCTGGTTTGCTACCCCTGACATAAAGCAGCAGTGAGAGCCAGCACTCTCCTCACAGGGAAAATAAAACCCAACATCTCCTTCACTAGGATTTGTGGCATAGAGCTGACACAAGCTGGACACCGAGGAGGGCGGCCACTCTCCCCGAGGACACTGCGCAGCCGGCGGCTCACACAGAAGGCTCCTGTAAGGCTCCGCTCGCCGTCGCAGATAAGCCTGCAGCAACAGGCAGGACGGCCTCGGGATGCTGCCTTCCCTGCAAAGGGACCGGCAGGGCCGGCCCCAGGTCAGTCCGGAACAAAGAGGCGGAGGCGCGGGGCACACCGCGGCTGCACGCGGGCCCCGGGGCCTAGGCACCATTCGAGCAGGATTGGGGAGAGGCCGCCCGGTCGGGATCGCCCACCAGCCCACCCAACCCTCGACCCCGAGGAGGGAGGGGCCAAGCCCGGCGCCTCAGGGCACTCACCCGGCCCGGGGGGCCTTCTTGGCCGCGGGCGGCGTCTCGGCGGAGGGCTGCTCGGCGGCGGGCCGGGCCCCGGGGCTGCTCCGCCGGCGCCGGGGATACTCGGCCTTACGGCGGCGAGAGGCGGCGGAAGCGGCCACCCCCACGGCCGAGGCGGCGGCCGCAGCTCGGCCCCGCTCCCGGCCGCCCCTCAGCACCCGGCTGCCGCCGGACTCCTCCCCCTGCTCGGCGGTGGGTAGTAGCGGACGGCGGCGGCCCGAGGATAGCGGCTTCTCTGCCGCCACAGGCGGGCCCTTGGTGGGCGGCTGCTCCTCAGCACCCGCCGGCTGCTCGGCACCCGCCGGCATGGGGGCGGCGAGCACCGGGGCCGCGACAGCTGCTGCGCGCTCCACCCTCCCTCCCGCCAAAGCTTCCTCGGCCGCGCCCAATCACCGCCCACTGCCCACCTCCGCGCGGGGCCGCGAGGCGACCCACCTCCTCCCCGCGCCCGCCAATCCGCGGACGGGAGGCGATCGACAGCCCTGCCCCCAGCTCCACCTCCGCCTGTCCGCGGCCCTCCCGCCCTTCGCCGCCGCTCGCACGCTGCACAGCCAATGGGCGGCACGACTGCGGCGGGACTCGCCTCTTGCAGCCGCGCGGCCAATCAGCGAACCACGCCCCGCGCGCCTCGGGCGCGCGCCACGCTGCGCAGGCGCCGCTAGGACCGCCGCGCTCCCTCTCCGACGGTTCCACCCACCCCCCCCTCACCACCCCCCCCCCACCCCCCTCCTGCCTTTGCGCCCGCA
>JANIJG010013704.1:2254-26676 GCA_024611175.1 Megaceryle torquata
CAACCCCACCTGGATCTGTTCCTGTGTGGGCTGCCCTGGGTGACCCTGCTCTGGCAGGGGGGTTGGACTCGATGCTGTCCAGAGCTCCCTTCCCACCCCCACCATTCTAGGAGTCTATGAATCTATGAGAGGCTGCTGCAGTCCATATTTTGGACAGCTGTGTTCTGCCCTTCAACAGGCCTTCCAAACGTTTTAATGCAAATATCAGGGAATCTATAATTAGATCTGCAATCATCCCTAAGAGTGGCTTGTAAAGGCTATTTTGTGTTCCATCACTTCTGTTGCAGTGCTTAGCATTGGACTAAAAGCAGTGGGAGTGGTAGACAGCAAAGCATTTCGCTGCCAGTTGGAGGTGAGAAAGAAGAGGAAAACACTGAATCCTGCTTTTATTTCTTCTGCAGTCCATCTACTCTTAAACATTAGCACGGGCAGGTACAATCTGAGTACAGTACTACAATGCTTTTGTCTTTATGATGTTTACAGCTGTAAACCAGCCAAGTATGACATGCAATTTCCCTAAAGAGCTTAACCACTTGCAAGCCTAGTCACATCCACACCAGCCTCAGCTCTTTCCAGAATAAGGTAATTGCACTGAAACATTTCTACTGAACCCCAAAACCATTGCCCAGGACTGACAGCTGGAAGAGCAGGAGGAATAGAAAGTACTTGTCCTCAGCTCAGCTAGAAATCCTGCCTCTGCTTTTTAGGCTAACAGAAAATATTTATTTATTCATTTATTCTGGAAAGGCAGAGGTGCTTTGTGGCTCACAGTGCTTATGAGATTAGACAGCAGAGGTCTCTACTTCAGTGTCCATCTCCTTTACCACTGTTGTGGCCTTTAAATAGAAGTTTAGCTGAGAAGGAAGCTCAGAAGCAGTAGTTACAGGTACCTACAATAAGTAAATAGAGCTGGGTAGCACTAAAAAAAAATAATAATTCGCCCTAAGGAACAGCTTTGACATAAGCAGCTACAGCTGGCTCCTTGGGCATAAGGAAAAGCAGAGAAATCAGAACCTGCAGCTGAAATGCTGAGTCCCAGGAGGGAAAGGGTCCTACCAGCACCCCCCTGCCAACCCTGAGCACCCTCTATCAACTGCCTCAAGGGAATGAACCTTGTCCCTGTTTGAGCTCAGTGTACCCTGGCAGCACAGGTGTGTCTGTGGGAAAATAGTGAAAGAAATAAGAAGGACTAAGGGGTCTCATTAGCAGCTTAATTGCATAAAGAAAGTCCCTAGGATTACCAGAAGAACTTCTGCCCAGTGAATAGCTCTTCTTTTCAATTACAGGGAAATATCTACCTGCTCAGATCAGGCTCGTGCCAGTGGGATGCTCATTAACCTAGATGTATTTGCTTTGTTGGACTTGGCTGGTAATTGAAGTCTTTCCTTTTGCTTCTCTTGGGAATGAAAGGGTCTTACTGTCTCTGCACTGACTGTCGTGAATAATCCTTGAGGCAACAGGCTTGTCTGGGAGAATGTACCTGGAACAGGCAAACTGCTTTTCTGCAGAGGAGCCTAAGCTGGGGCAGCCCTGGGCAGCTCTGCTCAAAAGCTGAGCCCGGGTGAGAGCCAAAAGAGAGGCTGGGAGGAGGGTCTTCCCTAACTTGTGTTAGCAGTGGCTTTAGGACCTCTGTCCCGGTTCTAGATGCTCTACACAAAGGGTGGCATCCTTCTGCTCAGGGACACTGGGAAGGAGGAGGTTTGAGGCTCTGAGTTGATAAGCCAGGCGTGCAGCTCCTTCTTGCAAGAGCTGCTGAGCAGTGGTTGGTTTAGGAGGGCTCCAAGTGGTGCAGCTCTCCGTGGGATGGTGGAGGAGATACAGATCAGCTTAAGGATTGGAGCAAGTTCCTCCAGCATCCCCAGCTTGCAGGCTGGCACTGCTGGGCTCTCTGACCACACCACGGGGTTGTCACTCCCTGGATCACAGTGCCCAGCCAGGCTGAGCCCACCCCATCCTACTGTAGCCATGGGATGGGGTGTGAGGGCTCCTCTTCTGCTGCACCCCCCTCCTGCCATCGTGGGGGTACTGTCAGTGTCCTGCTCTTCACAAAGGAGAAAACACCCTCTATTCCTTCTTCCCGTTCTGAAAACAGGTGGAACGCTCTTTTTGCCTATTTCTTGGCTCTGGCAGGTCCAATGCTTATTTGTCCTGACAGTTATTGGCCAAAATCTTTAGTGTAAAACAACCTCCCTCAGACAGAGCATGAAAAGCTGCCAAAGAAACCAGCTGGTATTTTACCCTGGAGTGTGAGTGGGCTCACACTGCAGAGTGGGCAGCAAGTGGAGTATCTGAGCCTTTCTCTGTCCTTTAAACCTCAGACTATGCAGACAGAAATGATTCAACAGTCTCTGGGTGAGGAAGACTTAAAGCAAAAAGCCTTCACCTGAACCCAGACACCTTCATGCTACACTGAGTTGGGCATCACTGATGTCACAGCCTTTGGGGCAGTGCTGTGCCTTCACCACTTCAGTAGCCTCTCAATTAGAAATCTCCCTACCACACTCAAGCCCCACTGAGACACAAATATCTTAACACGTGGGACTGTTCTGCTTTTAATACAGCATCAAGAGCTATTGGCAGTAGCTCAGTACCTTCCTACCAGCTAAGGGCAGCTGCATTGCTCGTGCAATGGTTAATGAAGCTTCAGTGGAGTGAGAGCCCATAAATTCAGCCAAGCTCTCTTGGGGCTGACTGCCCCAGCTGTAAAGTGGAGGTGTCAGCACTCCACTGCCCCGGGGAGGAGGTGCTAATGAGATTAAAGCTATTAAGGGCTGCAAATGGCTTCAGCCCTGTCTTGGGTTGGCTCCCAGGTGAGCAAAGGTGAGCTGGAGGATGGGCTAGGGGCAGTTTGTCTTTCCTGCATCCCCAGAGGCACCTGCCTGTGCTGGATTTTTGGTAAGCATTCCAAGGCCTATATTCTCTGAGTGCTGCCTCACCTGGCAGACCCCTCATACCGAGATGACTGAGCAACTTCATCAAAGACCAGAATCCCATGACTCTGACATAGCAGGTTTTTAATTTCCTTGAGCAGTCCTTTCTCTTTCAAGCTTTCCAAAGGCACCAAACTGGGGAGTTCAGCCCTGCCTCTGCCTGTTCTTACTGCAGGGAGGAGAGCTCAGGCCTGGAGAGATTTCCTGTGTGTTTGCTCAGAACTGGCACTCCTGCCTGCAGGATGCTTCCCAGCTCAAGGACTGATGCTGAGAAAGGCACGTTGAATGCAAAGTTAGCTAGAGAGCTTTTGTGCCAGACTGGTGACTGATACGTGAGATTAATTCTTACCTCCAAATCTTTTCACGTTAAGGAGGAAAAGAAATGTTCTGTCAATGCCCAGTAAGTGACTGTGGAGATGAGCTGGAGGGAAACAGGCAAGAAATGCAGCAGCCCAGGGTTTCAGTATCAAAGTTTTAACTCCTTCAGGGCTCAACAGCCATCAGTAGCATCACTTGAGTACACCCAAGCACCTCCTGGTCACAAATGCCAGATGAGTGACAGCACAGCCCCCGTGGTGGGGCAGAGCAGCCCCTATTAACCTCCAGAGGCGGACACATCTGGGTCGTTTGAGAAACAAAGTGGCTGTCTCTAGCTGATGAGCGCCTCCAGCCAGTTGCTGGAATTTGGCACAGCCAGCCCTGAGCTCTCCAGCCCGCCCTGCTCAGGTGGAGATGTGTTATCAGACCTGCTGTAATGCCCTTGGGTGTGTGGAGCTTGTGCAGGATCTGGTGCTCTCTGCGTTGCTTGCTCTGGCTCAAACTGAATGTAAAAGTTTGCTGGATGGTTTAGCACAGACCCTTAGACTGCAGCCTTTATGAAGCAGTGGGTTAAGCCTTCCTCTGCTACTCTGCTTGCTTTTCAGGAGCAAAACATCTTTCTGCTCTGGATTTTAACCCGCTCCTCATGCAGAGCTTGGGAAAAGGCATCTACGTGCACACCCCTCTGCTTGTCTGGGCTTTGCTCGAGCCCCTGCCCTGGGCTGAACCAGGGGAGCCAAAGAGCTACCAGAAATCTGTAGGTTTAGCGGAAAACCCATCTCTGCCCTCTCCTGTTGGGAGTCAGTGCTGCTGAAACTTAGACTGAAGCAACATTTTGCTCAGCTCCTTGTCAATACCGGGGCAGGTGCTGCTGCTTGGCAAGGAGGTGAGCAAACCCCAGGTGAGCAGCTTCTGGGGCTACTGCTCTGCCTCTTTCCCCGGTCGGGTGTAGGGTTCAAAGCCCAACCTCCTTGCTGCCCTCCCAGCACTGCCAGAGCACTTTGGGACTGTGCAGGGTCCCGGTGGAGAATGCTCCTCAGCATTTTCACTCCTTTCCTGCCATGCCGGGGCCTCTCTTAGGGCATCTCTGAGCCATCAGGTCGGACTGGGGAGCTCTGTATGCCCACGGTTGTTCTGATCCCAGCTTCTGGGCTGTGTTGTTTCTCAGCCACCTGCTATTTCTGAAGGGATTTAATATCAAAATCCCCAGGAATTCAGAGGAACTTGGACTTCAAAAGCTTTGAAAAAGTGATCTCCAGGCAAGTATGAACTCGACAGGGCATAGCTACCCAAATTATAAAGTCTGCTCCATACCCAGACTGTGAGAATGTTTCACGTGCATCTTGCTGAGGTCCCACATCTGCTGACTCCAGTTTGCTCGGTTCCTCTCTATCGCTCTCCCTCTCTCGATGCAATGCCCTCAGAGCAAGAAGGAGGGAGCATCTGCAATTCCTCTGCACTGTCACTTAGTTCAAAGCCTTTAGGTAGTTTTAGGTGGAAGAGTGGGGTGAGACATCCTCCCCAGCTATTGCAAAGCAAGACTTAGCTGAAGGCACTTGCCAGATGCCTGTTCCAAATCCCTCTGTCTTTCACAGCAAAAGGTGAAAGCAGAGCCTGCAGGATTCATAAGCTACCCCCCGGCAGGCTCAGCTCTCCCCAAAAACCACTTCTGATGTCTGTCTGACACACTGTTAAAAATCTGCATGAAGGAGACTCCACATCCCCAGTGACCTATCGCAGCACTTCCTTTTCCTTACGAAGCTTTTCTTAATGTCTAACCTAAATCCTTTTTCCTATAACTTAGACCCATTATTTCCTGTGTTATCCCCCATGGTCAAGGAGATCTTGTTATTTCCTCTCTCTTCCCAGTTCTCTCCCAGGCACCTGAGGGCTATATCTATCTTTACACCATCCCTGGAAAATAAAGTGTTGCCATTATCTCTAGCAGACAGATGGGAGCCAAGGAGCTAAGGTTGGAGTTTGTGGCTTAATTTCAAACATCCAGAAATTAGAACTGTAAATTATTTGTGTGATGCTCACTATTGTATCCAACATAGACTTCTCCAGCTGGGACTACCCTGAAAGGGCTTCTCTGTGCAACCCTCAATCCTATAACAGAATCATAGAATGGTCTGGGTTGGAAGGGACCTTTGAGATCATCCAGTTCCAACCCCCCTGCCATGGGCAGGGACACCTCCCACTAGAGCAGCTTGCTCAGAGCCCCATCCAGCCTGGATTTGAACACCTCCAGTGATGGAGCACCTACAGCTTCCCTGGGCAACCTGTGCCAGTGTCTCACCACCCTCAGAGTGAAGAATTTCCTTCTTATTTCCCATCTAGATCTCCCCTCTTCCCTTTTCAGACCATTACCCCTTGTTCTGTCACTACAAGCTTTTGTAAAAAGATCCTCCCCAGCTTTCCTGTAGCCCCCTCAGACACTGGTAGGCTGCAACTTTAGTGCTGTGATCTTTAGCTTCTCCATCATAAAAAGTTTGTTTCAGGATAGGGCAGGGTGCTGCTTTCCAAAACACGTCTCAACTCCTGTAGACCCCAAGCACCCATAATGAGGGTGGACAAGGGGGTCCATTGAAGGGGTGCAAGCACAGCAGTGTTGTGGCAGCCAGTGCCATGTGTACTGAACAACATCTGGGACAGACATCCTGAGGGGAAACAGCAATTCTGAGGCATGTCTCAGAAAATAAAGTTAATTTGAAGTTTGCTTATAACACTGTCTTTCATGTGCAAAGCAACTGCCTCCCTTCGTCAGAGCAAACAGCAGATACTGGGTGCTCCTTCCCTCTGATCGCTTTTTAAGACCAAGTTTGTGTTATGTTTGACTTTTTGCCAAGAGCATAATGCTGTAACAAGTGGGAAGTAAAGCTCAGCTAGTTTGGAGAAAAGGAGATATAATAATTCTTTTTTTTTTCCAGTTTAAAAAAGGATAAATTAGTTTGATACTAATACATGGTGTAAATTCAAGCTGTTAATTGGAAGAAATAAGAACATAAACATTTCGGTCTTTTTAGTGTTTGTCTCAATCTGGCACGTTGAGAAAAAGAAAACAAGCTTTGATTATTTTCCATTTGAAGCGATGTTTCAGTTTGAATCCTCCTTCAGTTTGGCTTTTTATTAACTGAAAATCACTCAAATGCTAGAATTAGAAAAGATTTATTCGGTTCATTTCTAAAGAATTTCTTATATCACTTTTTTCAATTCACTAATACTTTGAAGATCACATTTTTTCCCCTCTTCCTCTAGAATCACCAGCCTACCAACCAATTCCTTCTTTACTCAGCTCAGTGGAGGTGTGGGCTGAATGGGAATTTCAGCCCTGGCAAAAGGGGGAGCAGGAGAGGTGGGGCTGGGCAGGGCTGATTTGCTGCCTGAGCTTGCAGAGAGCTGCTGTGTTTTGGCTTAGAAAAACTCACCACCCCCTCTCTGAAAAATCCCAGCACGTTGCCTGTTGCTCTTTGCTGAGCTTGAATAAAATAAAACCAAACCCAGAGTAGTAAATAATAGGGAGAGGGAGACAGAGAATTCTTTGACATGGAATATTTTGGTTTGAGATGCTTTATTCTGAGTGGGGGATTTCTTAAAATCAGAGGTTAAAAAAAAGACAAAGCTCAGTGAACCTCACAGTAAATGAAGACCAGGAGGTTTTGCTCTACCAGCAGCTAGCAGAATATTCCTACTCTTAAACTGACTTTGTTTTTTTCTCAGATACCACCACATTGTAGGTTAGCCCCAAATCCTGATAAAACAGACAAAAACTGATCGAGCTGGAAAACTCTGCGTCAGCTCCTCTTGTGAACCAGAGGAGCTTTGCCAATGGAGCTGTGCAGGGTGACAGCTCCAGAGCCCAAATAGCTCCCGTGGTTTTCTCTACTGACGCGTGGTAACATCTGAATCCCAGGACCACCAGCTTTTGTTGTGCAGTGTTAACATCCAAGAACAGTGGTGTATTCCTTCCCCAGAGCCTTGCTAGAGCTGCCAGTCCCATGTTGTCTCTGGTGAGCCGCCCCAGAAGGATGTGGCCATGAGCTTGTTGATGCTGTAGGATGTTAATGCTTGTCTCCATCTGCTAACGTGTCTCTTTGCCTCCCTCCAAGTCTCCTGCCTGTTGCACACAAAGACTTGCAGCGATTCAAGTACCAAAGCGATCTGGTTTAGCAGGGCAGCTTGAAAACCCACTTAATGGGCCCTTGTTAGCCAGCAGACCTGCTTCCCTGGGAAGTTTGCCAAGGAAGCAGGATCAGGGTAGCGCATTTCAATGAGTGAGTGACAGCTCAGCATCCCACCAAGCCAATTTGTGACATTCACGTCTCCTGTGAGTATTGTGGAACCAGGACTTAGTAGTAAGAGTTTATGGCTCCTTTTGGCTCAATTCCCAGATGTGGTCCAGCTAATGCAAAGACCACTGCCGTGGCAGGACATCTTTGATATGAGTTCTGGGTAGCTGCTAAAATGGGCTATAAAGCAAAAGAGTATCTTTCTCTTCCAGAACAAGACACAGAGTGCTTTGATGATGCCTCCCTTTCTCCAGGAACATGAAATCTCTGCAACATCTTCTAGCAACTCTGATCCTTGGCTTGTGTCCATGCGAAGATAGGCTTGGCTGGTTGAATCCGTACAAAGCAACTCGAGAAGGAAAACAGCCCCCTGAGATCTGTGTCTTCTGGGATGGATTGTGATGAGTTTCAGAGCCGGCATCATCTCATTTAAAACCACACTGATGAATAGTGGGGTTGGGAAATGTCTGTCATCTGCAGCAGAATTCCTCTAGATGATCATGGGACAAGAGAATCGTGTTCCTGATTACCACAGCTTCCTAAAGTATTAGATGATCTTGACAAACATCCCCAGTTTTTCTCCATTCTGTTATCAAAGATCCTCCCTTGGTTCATTGACTGGCAGTTGGAAGGACGTTCCCAAAGGCTCCTGAAGGGCAGGCTTCTGGATCTGAAGAGGGACCATGCTCCCACATCCAGGTGATGCTGCACGTGACAACAGAGCATGGGAAACAATTCATTGTTTACACTGAAAAAGCAGCTTATGTGTGGTGGGGAGAGACACAATCATCATCCAGGAGAGGGACTTTTTGCTCAAGTCCTCTGCAGTTATCATCAGTGTTCATTCACAGCAAGCAGCATTTGCAGAAAACCTAGACAAACATTCCAGCCCATTCTGTATCGAAGCAGAGGAAACTAAATTGCTCCTTTTTAGCACAGCCCACAGGTGTCTGAGCAGAAATGAAAGCAGACTGCACCCTAACAACTCCAAAGAGAAGTCTCAGCCACCTTTACTAGCTAATTCTGCAGGCTACATGCTCAGCCCAGACAGGAACATAGTGCTACAGTTCTGAACTGGAGAACCTGAACAACAACCAGATACTCCCGCAACCATCGGTCACATCTTGCAGCCATCAGTCAAATATCACCACCTAGAAGCAACACAGGAGATGTCTCATGGGAGACCAGTTTCTCCTTTGCACACCACACCTGAAGCACACACACTATGACATCATCAACCCAATACACAGTAACAATGCAAGAGATTCTACCACAGCTGTGGGGAAGAGGGGGATGTATTCAGGAGTATTTCAGTGTCTGCAATTTGGAGGCCAGGAAAAAAAGGATGCTAAGGAGCTGTGTTTGGAAGAAGTTTTCAAACAAAGGTTTAAGTCTGTTGTGCAGTGGTTGGATCTTCTAGAGGCTGGTGGAGGAGGTCTTGCTTTTGTCATTGTATTTTTTGTAGGTATTTCTTAAGCTGGAGACAACAACTGTTTCAGGGGATAGGGAAAGATGGCATCCAAAGGCTGTCTGAAATCCAAAATTGTATCTAATTATCCTTTCCTTAAAAGACAGGCTGTGAAATGATTCTTCACAGGACCATGAGGTATTCGGTGTCATGAGTATTCTCCTCATGCAGTCAATCCTGAACCACTGTCCTCTTCTTATGGCCAGTCACTGAGTAGGTGGCATCTCCTGGGCCTATGGTAGAGACACTCATAGTGACATCCCTCTTTGGGATGGCTGCTCCACGCTTGGGATCGTGACAAGTATCGGGTTCAGTGCTTCTCCTTCTCCCTGCATGGCCACACCACAAAGCTGTGGTGTTTGGTGATTCATGTTACTCCCATCCAGTGGCAGCTGTGGAGAAAGGAAACACATGACACTGACATAATCCTTGCTCCTCCCATGCCAACATCCTGTTCTGCCTGGCTTGGGGGTATCCATAGAGAAAGGGTCATGATCTCCTTCCCTTTGGCATAAAGAGCTCTAGCACTCTTCCCTTCCATCTATTCTACCTCACCTCCCCCTTTCCCTCCAGAACAAACAACATTCAAAAGATTCAAGATGATATTAGTGCTTTGACACTACCACAGCCTTCTGGTCTAACACATCAAGGACAGACTGCAACCATGTCCCTGAGACATGTCATCGAGGGAATGGCACACACATCAAGACTTAGCTCCTCCTAGGATATACGTTACCGCACGCACTCTGCCTTTCACCTCCTCAGTGGGCGTCAGGACCTCACTTATGGACCTCAAGCTGCAGAATAGCTGAACCTTCAGAAGGAAGTGGAGAGGTTGGCTGCCTACTGGCTCTAGCATTTGCTGAGGGGGTGTTTGGCTGTTCCTGCCAGAAGCAAAAGCTGCTCTGCATGGACCTGTTAAAAAAGAGTAAGTCTGGCTGTAAATAGGCATTTCACCATGAGCGCGCTGCTTACAAATGAAATCGAGGAGAGGAGACTTCTCACCAACATGCATGCAGAAGGAAGAGAGCTATCCTAATGTAAACCCAAAAGGGGTAAAACTTATTCCCACGCAACTATTTGCCCCAAATGAACACAACAAGATAGAGGAGCTGTAACAGCGTGTACTACATCAAGAACAATCCAAACCAGTGTTACTTCAATAAGAAGGTCCTACAAACAAAGCTTGGAGTAGAGCCTACCAGCCACCTCTGAGCCCATGGGTTATATCCTCCACTGTTGCAGTTACTTCAACAAGGCTGAGAAAGACCTGCTGTGAAACCCCTTGAAAGGTTCCCAGGTTCCCACTGCCTGTGCCTGTGGTCGCTATGATATCAGAGAGGAGGAGAGAAGTATGAGCTCTCTTGGATCATCAGCCATGATCGGTGTTTATGGCCAACTGAAACAAAGGTGAAAAGGTGGTGTCGTTTTTCTGTATCTCATCAGCTTCAGAGGATGTGAAGCCGCCTTCCTGTTCTTCCTGGCAGGCTGCTGACATCATCCAGTGTGGTGTTACGTGGCAGAGGTCCCAAAGAGGGTGAAAAGCTCCCAAATGTGCCCTGAGGCATCCTTCTCTGCTGGGGAGCAAGTAATCCAGATGTTGATATGTCTGTGGACAGTGAGATGGAGGAGGTGGGAAGGAGGTCAAAATATCATTGCTAAGAACAGATTCTTGTCTCAAGAACATAATGGCCCGTCTGTCACCTCACCTGGAACCATGGCAATGCTGGTAAGTCAGCTGGGCCCCAGGCTAAAGCGTTGGAAGTGGGTGAATTGACCCAGCAGAATGGATTAGTCCTGGAACAAGGTATAAAAGTTGGCTTAAGTGTGGCTGTTTGTCACCTTCCCTCCTCTTTAGTAATTGTGGTAGGTGTGAATCTTTTGCCTTCCCCACCAACCTTTCTTTGTGCAGGTTCATCTGGTACTTACCCTAAACCAAAGTCTGGTCATAGCCAGTGACACGGGTGGGTGATTTTAATATCTCCTCATGCTCATTCTACAGACAGCAGCCTTGGTGACTAGTCACCAGAACCAGCATGAGATGGCTGTGGCCCACCCAGCTGCACCAGCTGTGGCCACCGTGAAGCTCCCCAGCCTGTGACACACCCTGCCTCAGATTTTAACTGCAATCAAAACCGCGTGGCACAGCTCCTCTGTCTGGGTGCCTCATGTCACTCTGGTGAGTCAGAAGTGGTGGAGGTGGTAGCTAAAGTGTTTCTTTCCCCATGGGGAGCACAGAGGCCATGTGCTTCCTGCCTAACAACACACAGCCAAGGGGAGCACCTCTGAGGTTCAGTTTGTCCTCTCAGATCTTGCATGCAGTATCTGTAGTCTCTGAGCCAGCCCTGTTCCTCATGATGCTCCACAGTAACTGATGCTGTCGTTGGTCACGTACAACTAACCAAAGGAGAGATTCTCCCATGAAACTTCATCATGTCCCCACTCCCCGGACTCAGATGCTTTCTGAGTGCCAACTGTGAAAGAAACATTTCTATTTTTAGCTTTGGCAAGAAATGCAGTGCCTGGATCTGCATTACAAACAGCAGGGTAACAGCACAGCCCCTTGTCCTGGGTGATTGGTTCCTCCTGCCTATACCAAGGATTGCAAACCTCGGTGCTAAATCCAGTGCCCTAATCGCCTGCCAGCCACTCGCCCAGATGCAGCTGAGGTGGAGCAATAGGGAAAGCTTCACTGCATGAGAAAGTGCACGAGGCACTGAGACGCCTCAATGCAGGCTGAGCTCAATAATATCTGCGTTTAAAGTCTGGAGTGCTTATTCTATCAATTTTCTCCTTTATACCCTTCTGAATTTTATTTTTCAAGCAGGAAAAAAAAATCTTTCCCAAGGTCACAGCGAGGTTATGTTTTAAAACACTTGCAGTGCATAGCTTCAGGCTGGGTTAAAATTCCCTTAATGATCGTAGCCCATCTTGACCAGCGTTCATTTCTCCTGCTATCGTTATCCTGCACCATCCCAAGTCCTGTTAGAGACACAGTGCTGCTAATACGGCAAGACACAGAGGACAGAAGACACTTTTCTCCTCTTTTTTTTTTTTTTTTAAGCCTACAGTAGTGGTTTGTTGTCTCTTTTTGTCTTCCTCTCTCTGCTTTCTCATGGCTTCTAGTTGACAGAAATGAGCTGCTTAGCTCTGTGCTGGGGATACTGGCAAAATTGCAGCAATTCTCTGTATTCCAGAGCAAACTGGGAGTGTTCTCTAAGTGTTAGAAAACCCCTTCCTTTGTTCCAGTAGAACAGATTCCTTTGCCTTGGCTCATTATGTGCCACCTGTGTCATCTGTCGAGTCATAACCCCAACTGGGACAAAGGCACCCCTTCTTTGAGATGCAAACCCAAAGGCTTGACTTCAGAAATGAAAGCCCCGTGGCGTTGTGCTGTGGGAAAATTAACTGTAAACGTGGAGCAAGCACATGGAGCCTTCCTCCAAGGTGCCCATGGCTCCAACCCAAACCTCATCTCCCATCACAAAGCACTTTGGTTACAGACCCGCAGGCTGACTGGCTGGTGAGGTGCCTTTGGAGAGAAGAAAGATGCTGCACGCTAATAAATAAATGTAAGTGATGATCCTATCTGGGGCCTACTGGGAAGGTAGAGCAACAAATTCAGGTGCAACTTGCATCCCTAAAGCCAAGTACATAGAACAGCCTCCAACTAAATCAGCTACTACTGAAATGCTGGGGCCTCTCGTGGGACAACCAGGGATACACTTGGGCTTCTGTCTAGATTTAAGATCTTGATTGAAGAGAGCTTGTCTCCACTCTCATGCTTATAACGGGGGCAGATGACCCTATATTGCAAGAGCAGAATGTAACACAGATAAATTGTTCATGTATTAGCTAAGGCCTTGAAGTAGAATCACTGGATAACAGACTGCCATGGCCATTCATTGCACAGGACAGCTGCCAGGGCCCTGCTCGAGGTCCTTTAAGCGTGACACCTCTGGGTCTGCATTAGATGCCATCCACTAGCTGAGCTCCCACCCATGGGAGCATGGAGTAGCCCCAGACAGAAATGACTTGTGAGCACTGCTGAGAGCTCCCCGGACAGGCTCTTGCTGCTCCCACAGCTACTCCAAAAACTTGATTGGTCCATTTTCCTTGCTCTGCCCACACTTGAGATAATCCTCTTCTGGGATTACTCTCTGCTTGGACTTTGGGTCCCTTCCAAACTATGGTGAACATCACAATCATAGAATCATAGAATGGTTTGGGTTAGAAGGGACCTTAAAGACCATGTCATTCCAACCCCCTGTCATGGGCAGGAACACCTCCCACTAGACCAGGTTGCTCAAAGCCTTGAACACGTCCAGGGAAGAGGCATCCACAACTTCTCTGGGCAACCTATTCCAAGGGCATCTGCCTAACATGCTTCTTTAGTAGCTGTCCCAGCTTTCATCCTATAGCTTTGTTGGGTCACAGTTACACTGTTCTGAGTGATGTATATGCTTGGGGGCTCTCCTGACTCTCCTCTTTAAGACTATGCTTCCACCACCTTTGGCTTTGGCCTGTTGGTCCCAACAGCAGCTGGCTGTGTGTAGAGGAACTGCCGGGTCACTAATTTTCTGTTCATGGGCAAACAACCCCTACAAGGAAAATGGTCATTTTACTCACTGGCCTTGTGTTGCCATTGCTAAAGATTTACTGTTGCTGCCAGGACAGGGTATTCTGGGTGTTGCCAGAGGAACAGGCAACAGGCAGTCTAAGGAATGTCAAGGGAAACCCATTTCTTCTATGATTTCTTTTTGAGACCAGAGTTTCTGCATGTACAAGTGCATTAATATTCTTCTACCCATACTGAAACGTTTTACCTTGGTCTGCTTTTGCCTTTATTCTCAATCAATCACAACTGGTGTTCTGCACTCATCCCTAGGCCAGTGATAAACCCTGTTCTTCCTCCTCTCTTTTCTACCCAGTGTTTTCATCACACAGCAGAAATAACATAAACATAAGCACAGCCATGAAATACAAATGAAGAGTATAATATGATTTCTGAATTCAGGGACAGTCATCACGACTACATTGGTAATATTATGGCGTTCTATATCTCAATTGTTATGTAGCTACCATTAACTCCAGTGTTAGATATTATCCCACTCCTGTAGTACAGGGGGGAATTTATACCTAGTCCTGGACTAGCACATCAATTACAGCGTGTACAGGGCCTGCCCTTCAGTTACTTGCACTCTGCATCCTCTCGTAAATTCAATGAGCGAATAAAACCCACGGGAGAAGCAAGGTACCTGATTCCCCTACATGACGCATCTATTCTGTGCTCCAAAATAAACCCAGAAAGTAGCCTTGTTAATCTTAACTCTTCTGGAACTCAGTGCAATGTCTCCATCTGTAATGCTTTCTGTCCTACAAGCAAAAAACCCAACCTATTAACAGATGCCTTGTTCTTTGACATCCTTATACTCCTGCCACCTTCCTTCTGCCCTGCTGAGATGACAAGCAGAACTGTAACCAGCTCATGCTGGGTCAGTGACACCAGTGCCACCAACAAGGGATTATGAAGTAGATCATGAAGAGCAAGAGCAAGCATCAATACATTTTGAGACGGGCACACGATGTCTGTAGGAGCTGGCATACTGAAACTGCCAGGGTGAAGGTAAGGGCTGTATCTGTAAAATAACTGCATTATAAGGTGATAACTGCAGGACAGCATCCATGTGATGGTAAGACAGTGGTATTAGTGACTAATTAGTGATACTGCCAGTATCATCAGCAGAGATTGCATGAGGATACAGAAAGAGCCAAACATGCCAATAGATCAAGCTGGAACTGTGTTAACCATTACAGAGTCCTAGGGCTGACAGGACCTGGGTAATTTTAAACAGAACGGTTCAGTGTGAACAACACAGATCACCACTCAGTAGCTGAATAACCTCAGAACAAGTAAGAAATTTGTTTTGGATACCAGGGGTCATCTGCAGCACATCCTCCTCTCCTGGACAGTTTGTGCTTTGGTGCCAACATGGCTTAAAAGATTAACAGGTCACAGCAGAAGTAAAGTGTATTGTCCAGGCTTCCCAGCTTTGAGAACAGTGAAATTAAACAGGCCTGAGACTCACACGTGTGCTCCCTGAACCTCCTCCATGGGATGTAGTCTCCAGGAGTGCACAAGAGAGAAAGACAATTTAAACCTTACACCCCTATACAGAGAAGGGGGAAACCGCCCCATCTGTGCAAAAGTGAATTGGGAAACAGTTACATGGTACAGGGGAAAAAAATACAGTAGTAGCCAGTAAGGAAGAATTCTCTTAATCACCCTGTATTAGCTCAGTGAATTGGAAAATTGTGCCTGGTCTGCCAGAGAATATACTGCCCAAACCTCGTATCAACTGCTGAGCTACATAATCTTTAGCTGCTTGGACAGGAAAATGCATTGCTTCCCATAAAGCATGCCTCCCAGAGAATTACTGTCTCTTATTTGTCATGCCAAGGTGGGGGTGTGTGTGGAGAGAACTGGAAATAAATGCTACGAAGCCTCTCTGTTGTGAGTAGGGAGTTACTTTATCTCTTCAGACCAGAACATAAACCCCGTATCTGCGAGTGGAAACAAGGGTTATTTACAGTTCATCTTTTCTGATGAAAGCCTCCTAGAAGGGGTGAGGAAGGTGTTTCTTCTTCATCACAACTCTGACCCTTGCCTTGTGTGGGTATGAGAGGAATAAAAAGTGGGAGATCCTTGAAGGGAGAGGAAAAATAGTGTTTTCCTTCCCAGAGCCCCACCAACAAATCCACAGTGCTTTTCATGACAGTGCCAGAGTCCTTCACAGATGCACCTGGGAAAAGTAATTCCTCCAAGGCCACAGGGGTACCTGTGGTTGAGAAGCCACCAGCAGTTCTAGAGAGGAGCTCTGTCACCTACCTGCCCCTCTCATAGATGCCGGTATCTCCAGCTCAGTCAGATGTTTATCTCTGTGTTGGAAGCCACAGTGGTTTTGCTGGTTGGCTCCCCTATGGTAGCTCATTACCAGGGGCTTTTGCAGTGGTTAAACCATCAGGCTGGGACTCAGGGGACAGTTTGCTCCATCACAGATAGGTTGCAGGGCCAGAAGAAATGTTTCTAAATCTCGTCTCTTGCATACGTTCCCCACTGATAAGAGAGAAATCAGCCCCTGGGGAGGAGGGAGGTTTATGGTCCGCTGATTAAGAACTGACATTCCCATTAATCCTATTTTAATAATGACAATAAAGATTCAGAGTTTGCTCTTCCATTTGGGGAACCTCCACTTTGAGGTGAGGAGCTCTAAAATCAAGCACTTCCTTGAAGCAAGCCTCAGATCTGCTGGCCCAAAATCGTGTCTCATGCTGGCTTGTCTGCTTTCACAAATGCTTATCACCAGAGGAGCTAAGAGTGGAGCCTGGATGTAGGTGGCTCCTCATTGTGTGTAACCACCAGATGAACCCAACTGTCAGAAGTGGTCTGTGGGCAGGATGAATAGTGCAGAGGTATGAAAAAAAGGAAGCTTTTGGCAACTGCTCTAGACTTTGTGGGTGATTTTGCTTGGGCCTTCTGCCTGGGCACCTTCAAGAGCATTTACAGTTCCTCCTTGCACCATGTGTGTACATGATTGCAGAGAGAACTGCTTCCCCACTAAGGGAAGTTTGAGAGGACCTAGGCACCCAAGCCTTGCCACCTCTCAACATTGCTTTCAACCCAGGACCCCACTCACCAAGCCTGTATTAGAATCTGTTCAGATGAAAACTTTGGACTTTGGGAAGAAGAGCCCATCTCCTGCGCTGGGATATGACCTGAAAGAGGATCGAGCTCACACACATCTGTGTTATGGGAAAGCAATTTTCTCTGTCTTTGCATCCATGAGCTGGGGAACATGATGCTAGAGCTTGTGGCAAGTTATCTAGCTGATGCATACTCAAACCAAGGTTTTGTTTTGATTTGGGTTTTTTGTTTGTTTGTGGGGGTTTTGTGGGGTATTTTTTTGTGGTTTTTTGTTTTGTTTTGTCTGCTTTTTTGGTTGGGGTTTGTGGTTTTTGTTTTGGTTTTTGTTTTGGTTTTTGTTTTGTTTTGGTTTTGGTTTTTAATATTCATGATTGTAAGAGAAAAGCTGTTTGATATTTAGCTTTGCAAGAGGTAAGAGAATGTCTCAGCAATACTTAGCTGGCTCCTCTCATGAGAGCATCTCAGCTCCTAAAAAAGGTCTAAAAATCAGTTTTAGAAATGACCTGCCTTTAAAGAACAACTTCACAAGCACTGTTCTTGAATGCAAAGAGCTGAGCTTTGTGGATGGTAATGGACTTGTAAGGGTAAGTCACAGACCTGGTGAAACAGTGAGATTAGGGGAGGGTCCACAACCCTACCAGCCTGGTAATAAGCACCAATAAATGGTAGCAGGAGAAGCTGGAGATCCCCACTCATTTCAACACAAGATATCTGCTTCCTATTCCCAAGCCATGGCACAGAGCAGGGGAGGAGTAGGGGAAAGTTGTCCACTGTGGAGCCAGCTCTGGGCTTCTTTCTGTACCAGTCTGCCAGCTCAGGGTATGGTTTACAGAGTGGGTTTGATGTTAATGGGTCGTTGCATCCTGTTGCTCTCCAGGAAACTTCTCTTTGCAGCCCCATGCTGGGTGCAACCCTCCTAATCCTGCTGGTGGAAGCCATCAGAGCACAGAGAGGTACCTGCTGCCTCTCAGCACTTCACACTCCTTTCTTTTTTGCTAATTTTTCCTTAGACTTCCCCTGGGGCTTCATCTTATCCTCTAAACAAAGACATCAGCAGCAGCCTGCAGACTCCAGGGACAGCAGAGCAGATTGCTCAGGGTTTTCCATATGGTTCTCACCTTCAGCGGGCAGAGGCAGCACTCACCACTGTGGTGTTTGCGACCACATCTCAACCCAAACCTGCTTCACAGAGTTTTGCTATAGCTGAATCAGGCCAGACGAGCCTTGTGGAGGTTTTTGCAGGGAGGTAAAATAGCTGTCAGCTTCTTCAGGTTTCCCTTTGCTCCATTTACTCAGGCTCTCTGAAGTTCAGCAAAACCCCTCAGCTCTGCTGAAATCAAATATCCAGAGACAAAATGAAGCAAAATAAATTCCTCCTATCCCAGGCTGTCACTCTGAGTGGTTTATACCAACGAGGAAGGCATTAGTCACTAATACCACAGGGTCCTTCAGTATATTTGTGTATTTTCTGGCACATTTTCCCACTGTGTGTGCCTGTGGTGGGATGTATCAGGAGGCCCAGGTGTCTACCAGCTAATGGAGGCTCTTTTGGGATGTCTGTAGTCACAGAGAGCCCTTCTCTACCTACACGTTCATAGACAAACACACACAAATGCACACTCCCACCCTCCCCTGTGGTTCTCCAGCTGCTGCCTGGGGAATGCCAATAGCGTGGAAAGCCCAGGAGATAAGACCACGCTAGAGGAGGCAGAGGAATAATCTCACACCTGGCCGGTTTTCCCAAGGTGCTGAACATTTTCCTCTGCAAACGCTCAAAACCTTTGCTCTGGTGGCTCCTGCTTTCCCTGGTTTGAAACCCCCCGGTTTGAAAGCCCCTCGCAAGGTTGGGATGGGGCAGGCGCTGAGTGGAGAAAACACTTGAGAGGAAAAGGTGGTCTCATCTCATTTCTAACATTTCAGCACAAAGTGTCACTCTGAGTCAGTGAAATCCACTTCAGGGCAGACGTCTACATGAATTACGTGGACTTCCTTGTTTAGTTTCAGAAATGCTGAAGCGTTTTATTTTAGGTTGGTAAAAGTTCCAACTTCTCACTCTAATCCTTTTTTCTTTTTAACATATTGCTGTACTGCAATATTGATGGCATTTTATAATAACAAACCAACCTAATTTATGCTAAATGGCCACTTAATATATATGTGCAGCAACCTATTTAACGTGATACTTAATGACAACTCTTTCTAATAAATGAAACCTAGTGTAACACAATATTAAAACCTATCATGTTATAATATAGTTGCATATTTTATGATCATAAAGAAGTAAAATGCAAACAAGCCCACACCAGCGTTCCCTTCATGTTGCCCTGATTTTTATTCTGATTTACTTCATGTACATCATGGAGCAAAACAACATGAATTGGTCCCAGCACACTTGGAAAATCAGGTTTGACTGGGCTCTTGTCCAGCAGGACAGGAACCCATCAAGAAACAGCGGCATTTCCATGGGAAGCCATCAGGCGAGACTGTGAAATGAACCTACCCCAGCTGGAAGATCTCGACTCAGAAGCACCATTTCCAAGGCCTGTCTAGACAGAGAGAATAGAGGGCTAATTGCTGCCTGGCTCAGCAGAGCGCTGCTGGCTCAGACCGATCTGCTGAGGGCACCGACAGCAAATCCTGCCCAGGGAAGGAAGATGAACTCTCTGGGGTCATGGGTCTGCATGCCGTGCACGCCTGGTCTGACAAATCCTTCTGGCTGCTCTCACCTGGGGAGATGAAGGGAATGCAGTGATGCCTTTGTGTCCTACAGTCTCAGCTCAGCACAGCAAAGAGGGATTTGCTTTAAACTGTCTGTTAAGAGCATCTCTCTGAACAAGAAAACTTGCTCATCCAGTGGGGCATAGCACAGAGCACCATAAATAATGCATAGATCCCTCACACGGAGTTTGCTTCATCCTTACATTCCTCAGAGAGTCAGGCAAATATCATTTTTCTACTCTCTTTTGTGTTTCTGTTGAATGGTGGGTGGCTCTGAGAGAAGGGAAAAGTCACTGAGAGGTGCTGTGCTGATCTGCTTTTACATCTTCCTCCTCCTCTCCACTCCTCTTCGCAGCCTTCCCCAAACAGCTCCGTAACCGAGCAGGGTCGGATCAGCAGCGCTGCCATGCTCCCCCCGAGGGCTGCAGTTGCAGCTGGGTTTGGGGAACAGATTGGCTTAATGTGTTAAACTAAATGCAGGTTTTAGAGCACAGAGCAAACAGGGCAAACCGCAGCTCGGCAGTCACGGTGCCTGGGATTGCTGCCTCCCAGGAAAATGAAGCAGAAGGATTTGGCTGCTGGGGAATGGCAGGAGACAAAATGGGATTTTTCTCGCCAGGCTGATGGAAATGCTTCCCTGAAAACAGGTTTGAAGCATCCTGGGACTGCTGACAGTAGGGATCCAAAACTCACAGCTGCTGAGCAGGTGCCTGAAATCAGGATTCATTGGTATCACCTTTCTGAGTCCCCAGGCACTAATGAGCTGCTCAGAACCCTCAAGGGCTAATTATCTGAGACCTAAAAGGAGTGTCCAGGATACCCTCATCCTATTGAAACCATCCAGACTGAATTGTTAACAGACTATCCAAAAGCATCTGGGGTTGCTTAATAAGACACTAGAATCTGAGTGGATAACTGGGATTTGGGGACCCCAAATCTGCTAATAGGGTGCTCAGGACCCTGGTGCTTCTCCAAGTCCATTTCTTTCAGAATCAGCTTGAGAATTTGAACCTCCACTCCCATGTTTCTCTTGTGCTGTCCCCTTCCCTGCTTAAGTCCAGCCCTTCAGGTGGCATTTGTGACCCGTGGGTTGTCCCAGCTGGATGTGGCAGTTCTTCTGTGTTACCACCACTGTCTGAATCACACGGATCAGTAAATGGAGAGCAACTCTATTGAAAAGCACTACGGAGTGGTGTCACACTGACATGTATTTCCTCATCTACAGAGCATCCTGAGATGACTTCAGTTCTGCGGAGTCTGACCTACTTTATAGCCAAGCTGATTTTATCCAAGCAGCAGCTGTCTTTGAGGGCAAAGAGACGGAAGTAAAAGCTTCTGAAATCCGAGTCCCATTCCCTGGTCACAGGCTTGTGCAGGATTCAGAGCTGCTCAACTTCTGTGTCCGCTCCTTGGCTTTCCTGACACGTCCTTCCCAAGCACATGCTGTAGCCCAGGCTCTTGCAGTGAAGACGAGCAGTCTCTATTAGTCACCGCATCATTTGCACAGCCATCAAATGGGAGAAGTAATTAACTTGAACATGTTTATCTACAATAATTATGAATTTGCATTGCTCTCTCTATCAACAAAGTGAATTGGGCTCGCAACACTCTGAAGTATTTCCATAGCCCATGCATTCCCTTTTTCATGTGAGTCCTGGATCTTCAGAAGGATCACACTCAGTCCTGGCTCGGCCAGTATCCTTTCTGTCTCTCAATACCCTCCTGAAGACCTGGAGCTGCTGGGATGTTCCTCAAAGGCCACGCATCACCATGCAATCACTTGATCGTGGTTTGCTTCCATCCTCCATCTGGATGATGGGAATAGCAACCTCGATAATGCACCCTGCAGTGGGAACAGAGGATGGTGAGGTGCTTCAGTGTGGCAGCAACTGTGACTATATTGAGTTTTAAGGGAATTTCATCAGGCCCATGATTCTCCCTGGGGTTTTCCAGTACGTTGGCAAGAGCAATTCAATCTGCACGGCTGCTGGGACTTTCTTGCAAGACTCCTATTCACAGAGTCCCCCTCTGTCTCACACTGCAGGCGGCTCGTGTCACATAATATATTCTTGATTTATTTCCGAGCGTGCTTCCTCACTTTCGATTGTGTTGGAGGCTGCTGGGATGTAGGCTGGCTCTGTGCACCACACACACTCCCTGGAAAACGCTCCAGTGAACAAACATTCATTAAAAACCAGAAAATGTGAATTATAACTGACTGTGTAAAGGTGCTGCTGATTTGACAGCATATGCAGACAGTCATAGCAAAGGATCTGGAATGCAAGAGCGAGAGGTGGAAAACTCTCTCACACCCCAGTCTGACATGTCTCCGGGGTGATGGTGAGCTGCTGGATGGGGCAGATCCTTCACTCTTGTGTCCTGTTGGATTTTCACCAGCATGAACCCCTTACTGCTGACCAGGAGAGGCAATTTCAATGCCCAAGAGAGCCACCCCCACCCATTCAAACAGCTTTGCAACAAACAACCACTACAGATTTGCTTTGTAGTGTCTCTCCTTGCTGGTTGCAGTGGCTAAGCAGAACATCCCTCCTTCTGCAGCAGGACCAGCTGAGATCTAGCCAGCCTGATCTGTAGTTCTTCTTTACATCAGGGTAAGCCCTCTGGAGATGGGTCATAGGTGAATCTACCAAAACAGCAAAGGGTTTCAGTAATACTAGCTCTGACTGCAGCACAAAGTGGTGTTAGCAGGGTCATTGCTGTCCTCGCTTTGAGTGGAGCTTTCGAGCATAAAATTTAGGATTCAAAAGGATACAAAATGAACTTAGAGCAAAATCCAAGAGCTGGCACTAAAATCAGGAAGAAAGGATGTTGAACTGCATGTTCAGCACAGAGCTGGGATGCCAGTCCCAGATTTCCTAGATAATATCCCCTATCACAGAAAGTGAGTGTTAATTAGTCCACATCTGGACCTTGGTTGGTCCTAAATGCATTCCCACTTGATGCTCCCTCCCTCCCTCCCTCCAGGCATGGCAACGGGTCTTTCAAGGGAGCTGATTTGCGATGTAAGCCGGTAACACCCCCCCCCTCCCCCCCAAGGAATGTTTGACATGGCTCCAGGTTCACCTGCAAACGTTTCCATACAGCTCTAATTAACAGCATCAACAATCACTTTTTAGCCACGGGAAGGAAACCCCGGTGGGCAGAGCGAATATTTCTCTTAACTGCTACCACAGCTTCATCTCTCTAGGAAACCTGAGGGCAAACTTCCAAATTTCTTTCCTCTTCTGCAGTATAACCCCGAGCGTGTGGCAGCCCTGCAGGGAAGCCGTGTTTTGTAATGAAAACACCGTGCATTTGCTCTCACTTATTTATGGGATAATAGACCAGGTGCTCTGTTTCATGAGACAATAATCAGAGTTCCTAGGTGGATAAAATCACAATCAACTAACTCATTTCTGCAGAGGGAGTGTATTATTGTCTTTTCAAATAAGGTTTGCATCTCTCTCTCTGTTGTATTACAAGTACTGGGAAGCTATTGGTCAGAATCAATAGCTTTCCCCTCTTCTTCTCCCTTGATGCTCAGAGACCCCTTCAATCAGAGAGGACATTCTATTATTTTTAAACAATATTGAGGACAGACCATGTCTCTGATCCGTTTTTTGTACAACATCTAATACAACAGCATCCCAGGAGCTCGCAGATGCTATGTCAATACAGATGATAAACGAAAGTCCCATGACATCTAGTGCCTTGATTTCAGTCAGATTGGCCATTAGCCAAATCCCCAGGACATTCTTACCACCCCTTGACGGTGCAAACATTGAATTACACTCAGGGTCGCCCTGAATTTTACATTAACATGTAAGTAAGACTATCAGACCAGCGACTGTCTGCAGTTGAGGTGTCCTGCAGTCATGTTTGGGGTAGATGCTTGTAGAAAGCAACATGAACACCCTCAACCATAGAAGCTGCTTCAGCCTGCACATGGGATCTTCCCACAGCACTGGGCAGGTTAAGCACCCAAAGGACATGCACCCTGATGAACTAAATGTTAACATCTCCATCCAGACGTAGACAGGGTCTGAGTTAGTCACATTTACAGATCTGACAAGCTGTGTATTAAAATTTTCCCATGATCAAGGAACAGAATTCACACTCGGTGTTTCCAAGAACTGAGGGAGCAGAGCTTTCCAGGACATGACTATGCTTTTCCAGGTTTCCCAGGCACCCCACCACCTTGCTGAATGCAGATCAGTTGTGCTTAACACCCACAATCCAGGTGGATACCAAATACATTGCTTCAGGAAAGGAAAATTTTGGTGTGCATCAATTTGGAGAGGTCTTTGAATGCAGCCTCCTGTTACTGGCAAACACATCATATAATCCCATCCGCAAGAGATGATCCTGTTTTAAAACCTGCTAGGCTTTTTATCCCCATTATTCCCACTGAGCAGTGACTTCAGGATTTCATTCCTTCAAGCATTAAAAAGAACACACCTTTCTAACTTCCAGCATAAAGTTATCTACAACCAATTTATACCATTTGCTTCAAAGCCAGCATCATCATTTAGCTGAAATAGCTCTGTTCCCCTCTCAGCGTTTATCCCCTTGACGTATTTTCTACAGAGTAATCACAGCCCTTCACAGAGCCTTTGCCTTGCTAGCTTAAACAAGCTAAATTCTCTTAATCTTCCCTCCTAGAACAGGTGCCTCTTTTCCTTAATCCTCCTCATAGCCTCTCTCTGTACCTGTTCCAGTTTGGGTTGAGCTGCTTTTGAGTGCATGAGACTGACGGTTCACTCAGCACTGGCATTTAGCATTGCTTTCTCCAGTGGCATTAACAGCCTGATCTCCATAAGCAATAGCTTTGTAAAGATCCTTGGCAAGGTACATAAAGTTAAAACAGCCACTTAATTTAAAAAAAAAAAAAAAAGAACAAACCAAACTAGTCAGTCTGTCTGCCTTCTCATACATATCTTCACAAAAGTCCTCAGGTATGTGCTCCTCTGAGCCACCACATGTGTCTGTTGGGA
>JANIJG010013704.1:58379-77923 GCA_024611175.1 Megaceryle torquata
CAGCCTTGGAGCTGGGGGGGGGGTGGCTCTCTGACGTCTTATTTGGGAAAATTGTCTTTCATTTGAAACCAGTGTTGGAGAAATGTCACAGAGCAAACAAAAATGTAAACCTACTTAAGCTGAGTAACAGTCACAATGCTCCCTCTTTACCTAATTTTGGGGGCAGTGCAAGCACTCTGGGAGGAGAAGCAGGTCCTCCAGCTTAGCCTGTAGTTCTTGCACGCATTAGAACTGAAGATCCTTAGTTAAAGTCAGGACATGACCCACTTAAGCACTACGACACTTTCAGGAAAGGAAAAGTGGGCCTGGCTCTAATGAACCTCTTCATTTCCACCTTCCAGTTTCACTCTCTACAGCTGATGCAGCAACAGGGCTCTGGGAGCAGACGGTGGTGGTGGTTCAGCAGCAGAGACCTCCTGTACCACCATCCCAGTGTCGCAACTTTTTGTTTGGTTTCTTTGCAATTCACATGAAAAATGAGCCAGACCATAGAAATATGGAGAGTTTTTAAGAGTAAATAGGTAGGGTACCAAGAATCACAGGAGAGGGCTTGTCCAAGTGGAAGGTGTTGACTCAGTGCACCCCTCACCAGCTCTCCTGAGAAACCTCCACACCCTTGACTTGCTTGGTGTGTGGTTCACACAGAAGCCTCCCAAGAGGTGATGACTTTCCCTTTCCCTCACCTTTGCTCACAGCTATCCTGCCTGCCCAGGTCATGCAGACAGGGACTGGGTCAACTTCAGAGTCCAGAAAACGCCCTCCTTGGAGAGCAGCCATGGTCATCCCTTTGCAAATTCCCTTTTAGAGCCAATGAATCCAGCAGCCAGTCTTCCCTTCCTCACGGCTGTCAAAGTCACACCCACTTTGAGAACTGTTTACAAGGTTTAGAAAAATAAATAGCTCCACGCAGTGGCTCATTTATTAAACATCAGATATTCCACCAGCTCCAACTATCGATTGCAATTGCAGAAGAAAATCAAAGGGGAAAACATGAAGTTCCAGTGCTCTGCAGTAGATGGTGGTGCCTACAAAGAAAAAAATGCTAGAGCAGCTCTCCCGGGATGCTCAGCATATCTGTGCACCTGCAGATCACTGCCCCAAACGTAGGGTATGTAAGAGAGGCACATCCCCCCAGCCTGCAAGGGGACAGGATCTGGCCCTTTCTGGTCCTGTGCTATAGAAAAAATTGGTGGCATAATTCAGAAAGCAAACAGCACTGTGCATCTAAGGAGAAGGGAAAAGAAACCTTCTAAGGAAAATAGCTTCAACCTGCAATGTCATGAACAGTCAAAAACTAGTCATCCATAGCTGAAAGCATGCACCTTACAGCAGCAAACCTCTTAGGTCCTCACAAAGCACCACGAGCTTCATTGTATGAATGAGGAATGAAGATATATCAGGGGTGGGGGCACCTTTCCCCAGATTACCTCCTTGGCAATGAAATGATGGTCTCCTGTCCCCCAGGAGGCATAGAAGATGACACAGTGCAATCAGAAAAATTCACCTGGCTTTAGTTAGTGGCACTGTCTGGGTTGTGATGGTGTTTTCTCCAAATCAAATTACAGGAGACCCAGGTACATCCATCCATCTTCTGCTTGAAGACACAGGGTTATTGACGCTGTCACACAAGCCAGCATGAACCCTGCAAGCTCCTGTCACTGGCCATGATGCACAAAGGAAGAGAGCAGCTGGACTCTGGCAACACAGGCTGAGTTTTTGGAGGTGGGAGTTAATGGAAGGAGAAATTCTCTTGTTAACTGTGAGGTTTTTTGCTCTGGAATCACTGTCCAACAGCAAATATTGCTGCCTTGCAGCATAAAACCATCATCTGAGACCTGTGATACAGGGTCAGGAAGAAACAGGAGTTATTTCACTACTACCCAATTCCCAAGGGACATTCCTTCCTATCTCAACATTAATCATTCGTCTGGAGAACAAAATTTTGCTGTCAGCTTTGCCACATGTTTCTCTATGAAAAGATCCCGGTCACCCCACGTTACCATCTTTTTTTCCTGTGAAGGCCAAAACTCAGGTTTTTACTTCTTAGCTCTGTGTCATCAGCTGTAGCCCTTGGGGCCCCTGGTGAGGGTAGAAAGGAAAGAAAAAATAACCCAATGTACCAATTTTCTTTGCAAGCCATTCATTTAACCCTGACCCACTGTTTCCAGGCTTGCTGCCTCACAGAGATGCAGTAGAAGTGTGGGGTGCAATGGGGGGGTTTCACACCTGATGCTCCTGGTCCCTAGCAATGGACCTGGATGAACATCCTCACCTTGTTCCCAAAATCAGCCATCTGGGGAGGTCTGGGAAAGACCAGAACTTGTATTGGGCAGGAGTTTTCATGATCAATTGAAATTACATTTCCAGAATTTTGAAATTCCTGGCATTGGCCTCAGAAATAACACACAGGTTTGTTTTTAATAATGTCAAAAGGTTCAAGTAAAGAAAAAAAAAAAAAGGCAACACAAAACCAAGCAAAACATTCAGTGCTTTTATTAAAAAGCACTTCAGTACACCCTGCAAAAATGTATCAAGAATACCAGCATCAATGTAACAGGGTAAAGATGTAAATGGAACAAGGAAGGCAAGGATTTTCCTTCTGGGGGAGTGAGTCTACACAATTTTTTCTACACTTTTTCCCCCGTGCTATATTATCCAACCCAGTGTGTTACTAGAAAACACTTCCAACAGATTCGCACTTGCAAATGGGGGCAACTTCAGTTAATTTTGTATCTACTGAGGACATGATACAGAATGTGACATTTGTAGATAATCCACTGGGCAAAGTACGAGGAGCAAAGGCACATATTTTTCTTAGATGAGGTAGCACAGTGCAAATGAAAAAAGCAAAAGGATTTGGGAACAGCAACACAACTGTCACTTAAGAAATGGCATCACTCTTGCTTAATTTTATATGATTGAGACAGTAAGTTCATTAAGTTCATCTCTCTCCTTCCTCTGCAAGAGTCTGGTTTTCGTATTCAACTCCCACTCAAGGCTAGTTCATTGTGACTTCTCATCTGCTGAAAGTTTCACAGGAGAATTGCTCCAAAAAGGATTTTCTTTTCACTCCAATAAAAGAGTTTGACTGTGTGAAAACCAACCTGCTCAAGCTTCTTCAAATCACGACAGTTTCTAGATTGATCCACAGCATTTTGAGACCAGAGACATCAAAAAAAAAAATAGAAATGTCCTCAGAGAAAATGTTTTGATATTCCCTTTTGGGGACTACATGGGGTGGAGAAGCATGTTGATCTTGGTGCTTCCCACCATAGTGAAAGAAAGCGTGGTGTTGAAAACCTCCCTTTCCACCAATTCTGATGGAGATTTTCAAGACCCAGGTAGAAACAATTCATATACTGCTCTAAGAAATCAAAAACCATGAGTTACAGAGCCTGTGAACAATCCTGCTTGGTTTGCTCCTGCACCCTTGATGCCCAAGGGGCTATCATCAGGTCCGCCCACCCCACCCCACCAATCCTGAGCAGCTCGTGTCCCATCACTGGGTCTGTCAGCTAGCTGTACTAGGAGAGAGCAAGAGGCTGCTTCCCAGGTGAGGGCTGTGCTGTTGAGGTTTTTAGTCCTTCAAATGTGGGCAATCCAGTTCCACTCCTTCCCCAGAGGATGACAGCCTTGTAACCTCATCGCCATCCCTGGATGTATCTAAAAGCCATCCAGCTATGGTGCTGAAGGATACGGTGCAGTAGTGGCCCTGGTAGAGTTGGATAATGGTTGGACTCCACGATCTTAAATGTCTTTTCCAAACAGAGAGATTCCTTGTGAACATTCTAGAGCATCAGGCACGAGAGCTGCTCCAGCGACCGCTCTGCAGAGATGCGATTCTCAGCAACACAAAGGCAACCTTCCACTGCTCCTGCCTGGGAGCTAATCTGAATTTGCACCCTCTTCAGTGCTCCGGAGCCTGACAAGTAGTACAAAGCTATCTTCTTGTCAACAGGAAACAGGGTTAGACATTAAGTAAACTCCTGACCATGAAACCAGCTTTGGGATTACAGATCTGTTGAGCCACAGGAAATGAAACTCAGCAGCTTGTGAGCAGAGGCGTCAGGGAACTGGGAGGAATGGTTTGAACCATCACCAAGATGGAGCTTCTGCCACCATCAGAAGATCTGCCATTTTTCCATGTGGAATACAGCTGCAAAATCCTCAAGCGATTTTTTTTTTCTTGAAATTTTCTGGGTTTTTTTTTTTTCTGTTTCAGCTGGACAAGATTAGTCAAAAATTCAAAATTATTCACAAATGAAGAACCTGCACACAAGTGCAGAAAGTGGAGTGCTATCTAGTGCAGAGATCTCTCATCATTATTTTTACATATTTTTAGCTTCTGCTTTACATAAATTCCCAGATTGAAAGCAATTTTAAACCAAGATGGAAATTATTATTTTGATCATATCAAAGCAAATAGTAGATAGTCTCAGAATTTCTTTTTTTTTCCCCCAGCTTCTATTACAAATATGACCTTTTCCCACAAGTAGCTGTAAATCCACAGAGGTGGCATTTGGGGAAAAGTCTTTCATCAACAAATTCCCAGTGAGCTATTACTCGAGATTTGGAAGCAACATCACATCATGTGTCCAACTGCCCACTCAGCCCTGTTGTATGAAATCAGGCAGCCCCATGTGCCCCAGTTCCTGCATTAATCCAACAGCTTTTCCGATCTGTTGTAGTCCACTGTGAGTTATTGTAGCTTTACATTTACCACCAGGTGATGAGGCTAAGGCTCAGACCTCGATAAGCAAAAGTATTGGCCAAGCCAAAACATGAATCCCTTACGTTATTTCTGCACATGGCAATCTCCGGATTTGTTTTCTCCTTTTTCAGTAGCGAGGCTGCAGTTTCAACAGCAAAGGGCATGAGGATTTATTACAAGCAGAACAAAAACTGAGTAGCGAAGGGAAGATTAACAGCAGCCGGCTTGCTGAGTCCTGCTATTGGGGACCTTATAATTCACTGGCTTCTCTCAACTTTATGCCTTTAGTGGGGAACACTGAAGCAGCTCAACAGAAACCAGCCCTACAGTGAGCATAATAGATGGGTTTGCGGCAAACAAGTGTTGCAGAAATTGAGTAGTGGAGGTGGGAAGGTGCAAAAACTCCCTCTGTGCACCCTACAGGGCATTGCTGACCAGGTTGCAATGTCCCACAGGTTCTTTTGGGGTGGTCCATGATGTGCCCGAGTTTTTTCTTGATGATCAAGCACACTACAGAGTAAATCACGTGTTGTCCTTGCAGATCCCTTGGGAAGGCATCCTTGGCATGGGTTTTGGTGAGGGCTAAGAGGGTTCTTTAGCCACCAGACTGCTCCACCATCGGTTTACATCACTGAAAGGGGGAGCTGGGAGTGGAATGGATTAGCGGGTCCAGCCCATAGCTGGGGAGGGTTTCCAGGCAGGCTGCAAAGTTTGCTGAATACAGACACCCAGGATTTTCCTAGAGTGAAACCAACCTAAATTGACTTGAGCAGCCAAGCTGCTCCCCGTCCCAGCTTTCTCTTTATGTTAACCTTTATCATCTTTATCTTTTATTCAGGAAGCTAAACCTTCTTGCCAGCAGCACATCTCACACTGCAGCATTTGCTTGGCCGCTCTGTGCCTCATCAGACCTTATGATAAAGCAGAGAATAAGCAATGCAGGCTTTCCCCCCAGTCTCAGGGCAATTTGCTATTCTTATTCAGCAGTTTGTTTGGGTTTAGTTGCAATTATGTTCTTGTGTGGTTAATTAACCTGGTGCTTCTGTTGTTGCTGTCAGGCCAACAGCAGCACTGAGACTGCAGAACCAAATGTCTTCCCAGGGAGAAGCTCTGGCAGGTGGGAAAGGAGGGCAGCTGGGCTGTGCCAGCCAGAGGAGGAGCTTCTGCCTTGCTGTAGGCACAGTCCATCTTGTCCTCTTCCCACAGCAACTCCAACCTCCCTTGGTTTCCAGCCAGCCTGTGCTGGATGGATCTCTAGAGCCATGCAAGAGCTATGCCTCCCTCCTCCCTTCCTCTAGAGCAGCAAACCAACCAGCTCAGGCAGCACTGATGGAGGAGGTAGAGGAGCAAAGGGCTCCCAACAGCAATACACCCCATGGACTCATTTGCATGCAGGATGGTTTCACAGGGTTGTGTTCAGCTGAGTTTCCAACAGATCCACAAATGGGGTTTCCAGCCTTTCCTGGCAAAAAGAAGTCCAGGGCCATGAGTACATGAATACAGGGATAAGATGGAAAGCACTATGGATGCAGAAGAAAATGAGGACAAGGAAAGGGTAGACAGCATCATCTTGGGAGGGACCCTCAGGTGTGGGCATGTGGCACCCAGCACCAGCCACTGAAGTCTGGCCAATGCATTTTCTGGTGGTCTCCAGCTCCCCTGTCCAGTATCATAAAATCTTCCAGCATTAATGACAAGTTGAAGTTTCTCACCAAACAAAGCCTCTGAAGAGTGTGATGAATATTCACAGACCTTGAAATGCTTCACTTCAACATGGTCAGCTGGGTCCATTCCAGCAGCAACTCTTTGGTTCTCCACCTGAATTTTATAAAAGCAGAAGGAAAGGCTTCAATTCCCACTTCAATCTTTTTCTTGACAAACTCAGTCAGTCCATTCAGGGACATATTCTATTTTTTTAAAAAATCTTTATTTTCAGCTGAAAAACTGAACCAGGGACAGGGGGACTTATAGCCAGTGGTGTAAATTAGGAGAAACTCTGGAAAATAGAGGAAAGCTGCGTTTTGTGCACCTGGCACATCCAGAAATGTAACACAACAAAAATGAGCAGGTTTCACAGTTCCCTGCCTGGTTCACAGAAACAATCAGGTCTAACATTGGTTTATTTTGCCCTCTTCCCCTCCGGACATTGATTCCTAGTTGTCCCTAAACCATCTTTTAGTCTGGCCAAGGGAGTGACAAAAGTCAATGTTCGTTCTTTTTTTTTTTCCTCTTTTACTTTTCTTAGGTCTGCAACTTTTATTTCCAGTGTTCACACATCTGTTTTTCTTCTTGACATGGCTTGCCCAAGAAATTCACCAAGATGCAGCAGTTCATTGTGCATGTGGTGGGTCCATCCCTTTGTGCATCTCCTAACAAAAATGCAGTCACCCGGAGACTGGCATTAAATCAAATTAAAGAAATAAGTAACTAAAGGCTATTAGCCTGGTAATGATGCATAAAGTCCACAAAACTTAATCACCAGGAGCAAGAGTTCTCAGAGGTTGAGACATTCGATGTCTTTGTTTTCAAAAGCTTTGGTCAAAAATAAGAATGTGAGAATTTGGCAGTGAACAAACACATGAAAATTTTCTTCATGTCAATAGAAAGCATCAAGTTTCTACTTCCTTCTCTCTCCAACTATCAAAAAAAAAAAATTACTTAAAAAGCTTTATATTAATCACACTGAGTTGGTAACTTCTCCAGTTTTCTTCTGGCCTGTAGTTTAACAAAGACTTGTACAATATACCCTCACCTCTTTCTGCTTCTTGAGAAGATTCCTTGGTTTAAAAAGCAGAAATAACCAGCTGTCAAGAAGGGATTGGCTTTTAAATCCAAACTGTATCAGGAACTTTTTGGCATGGTTGTATGGGCATGACCTGCTCTGCTTGTTTCCCTTCTGCTTAGGAAAAGAAAAAAGGCAATGGGAGGAAAAGGCCATTTCCTACATCTGAGACAAATCGTGGCTATTAATACATTGACGTTTATGGGCAGGCAGATAAGTCCACATTTCACAATGTAGAAAAGTCTTTTAATTACATCTAATATTCAAATTGGGACTTAACATGGCTTTCTCTAGCTGTACTTAGAATAATTGCTGTGAAAAGAATGGACCTTTCTTCTCAGGGATCAAATAAAGATGAGGAAATAAATCACCTTTGGGCAGGTCCAGTGCAAAATCCTTGCACAGTACAAATTACAAAAAAAAAAAAAAAAGAAAAAAGATAAAGAAAAATGTTTACCCTGGGTTAATTAAAGCATTTTTCTCAAAGTGACACAAAATGTTTTCTCCTCATTTGCAGGCTCATCTTTGGTTTAATTTATACGAAGAAAGAATAAATTGATTTCCAAGTCAACATTTTGTTCCAAAAATAACAAAAAATTGAACGCTTCAACTGCTTGCATGCAAAGGCAGAGAGAGGCTGCAGAGTCACGTGCACGCTCGCCTTGTTTTCCTCTCTCATTATTAACAAAAGTCATTTCACTTCAAGGGTCACATCTAAGACTGGAGGTGTGAGTGTCTCATCCCTGACTGCAGCATTTACCTCCTGTATCTTCCTAATGAGCCGGTATCATCATTATCGCTTGGACTGATAACAGCAATTCTTTATACAAAGGACCACACAGACACACAAGAAAATGAATCTTCAACCTGTTCTGCCCTTCCCTTGCCTGCTTTTCCCATATGTTTATTGCCATCTTTTTCTCTCCTCTCCTGCAACGCTCTTTGGCATGTTTAGTAGCGTTCAAATAGCTGTAAACACTTATTTGGTTTCTTTTATCTACTCTCATTAAGTGAATGAGCTTATTACACTCACAGATCACGCATCGAGGAAGAATCATTCTCCTCTGCCTCACACTTTGTGCACAAAATGCAAGCTTGGGTCAAACAATGACTTTCAAGAAGTTGCATTAACTTCAACAAACTGTTTTCTAGCAGGGAAAGAGTGGAAACCTTTTAAAGATGCCAGGGAGCAAAATCTTTCCTCCCCACCCCCCAATTAAAAAATCATTTACTTAGCGAAAATGACATTTTCTTTGGAACATTCTTCTTTTATCAGAAACCAGCGAGGAAAAGACTAGAAGAAGTGCCAGAAGAACTGTCTGAGCCGAGGTCCAAAAAACACTTGTTCAAGCCAAAGTAAAGTCTCATTAAACTCCAGATCAACAAGTGTGTTAAGTAATCAATAAAATACAAACAAAAATAAAGATGATGACAGTGGGGTCAGAACCATCACTCGATTGAGGCCACTGGTCTTGACCCAGCCCTACTCCTGCCCCAGTACCAGTAGCCTTGTGCTATGCTTTCATCCATCTATGTGAGTTTCCTGCTCTGTGGCTCTTGCTGGCCCCATTACCCACTGCTGGCTCTTTCTTGCTTTGAAAAGCCCAACAAGGGATCCATTCCACTGTGGCTTCCCAAGAAAACCCGTTGGGATGAGGCCATCCCTGCTCTGCAGGAAAGCTGTGTGCCCCAAGCCTGGCTTTTCCAATTCCATCCGGTCCTTTAATAAGAGCGATATGCTCATCCCATTGTCACTGTCTCATCTGGACCCAACACCTGATGTTTTGATGACAATTTCATTGAGTTTAATTCCATTTCACTGACTTAGACTGCAAGAGAGTCATGCACTTCTTAATGCATGAATAATTCCATACAAAATACTTTTAAATTAGCCACTTTGCAAACCCCAGACACTCAATGATTAGGGGATAGCAGACTTCACTGTTCATTAAATATTAATCTGCCCAGCTCATGCATATCCATTCTGGTACAGCCTCTCATTATACCAACACACTCTACTTTTTCCAGAGTCCCTGCCTGGAATTGCTATTCCCAAAGAACAGCCCTGAAAGACATTAGGTCTGCCAAGAAACCGTTTGTGATATTTCATTTTCATGCAAAATGTATTGTAATGCCCCTTCCTAATCCAGCCCTTTAAATCTGTCTTGACAATAACACGGCTTGTTTTACAGGAAATAAATCTTGTTGTGCCCTTAATAATAATGACAACAGAAAAATAATAATCCTAGGAGAGAGGAGAAAAAGCTGCAGCAGCAGTTTTGTCAGCAAGCTTGTGTATATAGAAAATGGTGGGGAATAAAAGAAATGCAGGTGTGAGCCCATCTGCTCCACAGAAAGCTTTTCTGAGTGCATCTCCACAATAGAGGGAGCAGCCCAAGATGTGCCCTCTGCCTTTCTCCTGTGCTGCTCTCTGTTTTGATGACAGTAATTGAGAAAGGCTTCAGGTAGAAAGCAGTCCTTGAGACTCTGAAGGTTCCTTCGTAATATGTGTGGTATCAGCCCGCGTCTCTTAAAAGTGCACTGCAGAAAGGCTTGGCATTTTGATCCATTTGCCATTTGAAAACAAAAAAGGGACGGTGGTGGGGGGAAGGAAGTATATTTCTGTTTTAACTTCAAACACCTAAGTTCTCCTGAGGACTTCTTGGACACTGAGAACTACATTTGTCTTCCTTGAGCTTCCTCACATAATCACACGGCTGTGGTTCCTGAGTCCTGTCCCAGTTTTAGGTCTAATATCCTGATGTTGGAGCAAATGACAAGAAGTACTCCAAGGCAGGAGGACCAAAGATGCCACTCTATTTCGCAGTGCCCAGGATGATCTGTGTGACCTGTGCCTCCACAGGGAGCTCAGCCCCTGGCTGTGCCCCAGACCCTCCTGCAAACCGTGGTCTTCAGCCTCAGTCTGATGCTAGAGTCACAGGACGGAAAACATTAATCACATTTGGCACCCATAAAATGGTTCAATAATTGGTCATTCTGCACAGAACCAACCACATCCAGGTCTCCAGGACCCCCAGCAATCACCCTATGGACCACATCCTGCAGAGCAGAAATCCATCTGGACAGGCATGAATGGTTCTCCTCTGAGTTGCAGCTACGAGCCACATGTCCACTTCCAGGACAACCCAAAGGGGCAAGCCAAGCCACCCTGGCAGCCAGAACAAACATGGCTAATTCACCATCCCCATCAGAAATGGCTCAGTATTTCTCCAATTAGGCAAGAAGGAGTTAATTTGCCTCCACCTTAAAGGGATGTGGGGAGCAAGAGACAAAACTTCTCGCAGCATCAGGCAAAGAAGCTCATTTCAAGAGGCTCTCTCAGAAGAATTCAATTCACAGGTGCCAAACCGCTTCCTCCATAGCCTTGGCTAGAGATAATTAGAGAGCATTTAAAGCAGAGCCTCTGACTTCCCTGAGTTCACGTGGTGCTCTGACCCAGGATAGTAATTCTGCAATTTCCATAGGTAGATGTTTGCTTGGAGGCTAACGAAGTCAAGACAGCATTATTGAAACCACAGGGCATTAGTTACAGGGCTAAGGAAACAAATCTCACAGCCTAATCCTGAGGTGCCTTTAATGTTCTAATTAAACCTATATATAGAAGCTGCAGGCAGGAAAAATTGAGTGAAAAGTTTCTCGTCTGCTGAGTATTTTTCCATCCTTCCCCCCCCCCCATCTCCCTTAACTCAGAGAGGGGCTGAAAGGAAAAAAAAAAATCCTTTGCATTGATTTTGAGGGAGAAAGAGAGAGAAATGCCAGGCAGATAGAAATCAGCAGCATTTCCATTCCCTGAGCCCCACCTGAAAGACAGAGGCCTGCCAAAGCTCACTGATAAGACAGAATTCTCCCCTGATAAGACAAGGCCAGACCAAGCCACTCGGAAGGGATTGAGCACAGCATTGTAGGCACCAGTTTTTCACTTTCTCTAATTGCAAGTCAAGGCTGGAGATGGGACAATAAGCTCGAGGAGCTGGGGAAATCACAAAGGCTGTCTGGGAGAATTAGTGTTCAGCCAAGGATGAGAGGGGGACAGGGTGAACCTCGCTGCCTTTCAATTTAGGAAGGGTCACAGGAGAGATGAGGAAGGAGGGCAAAACCCTGCTGTTTCTTTTGCCACTTAGCAGAGCCATCAAAGTGATGGATGACAAGCTTGGGAGACAGGAGACACTTTGCACCAGCAGAGACTATTTCACTTGAGTGAGAGCTGCTGGGACAGCAAGGCCATCTGCAAGGGCTTGGTGTTGCTCAAGCCATTAAACTTTTGCATCCTGCATAAATGGTCCTTTTTCATCTCTTTTACCATCTGCGTTTTAAGCTTTTACTCCACAATGCAGCATACAGCTAGGGTCTCATGGAAGGAGGACAGGGATGTGCAGTGAGGCTCCATTTCCAGGTTCGTGCAACACGAGGAGGCTGAAGTTAGCTTGAAGTGTGAATCCTGAAGTGCTAGTTGAAACGTCATCTTCTAATCATGACAAACATCCAAACCCAGCTTTTTGTCACTTGGAAGAAGTGATTTTGCTTTAGTAGAACTTTCATTAATAGTCACAACCCAGTTTGGGGTGTAGTTTCGCGTGGGAGCTCCCTGGGTTATCCATGCTGTGACGGACAAGGCAGCGAGATCCTCTTTCATCACGCTGGGGTTGTCCAGGACCCCTTGCTCCTTTCCTTTACTTCCCTTCACAGGGTCCACTTCAGAGCTAACAGCCAAGGGCATTGTCATTCCCAAGGCAGCAGAACGAAGGGCTGAGCCTGCTGACGAGGAGGCGAACTGCAATGTTCACTACCACCCTCTCCAAGCCAAAGGAGCCCCTCCTACAGCAGGAATTATTCTATAATAAGCTTAAAGAATAAAGCACTTTTAATTAAGGACTTAAATTCAGCAGGCCATCTGCCTGGTTTTACTTACAAGCAAAAGGCATCTTCTGCTGGCAGCAACATTTTGCCTGGTTCCTCTCTCTTAACACTTCAAGGCTCTCACTTGGGCTGAGACCAGGACCGAGGGTGTGAGCTGGAGCCCAGACATCACATCCACATTGCCCAAGACAATGCACTGGAATTAGTTGGTTATTACACTGCAAAGACACTCTCAGAGATGGGCACTGAATCAGGGAGGGCATCCTGCTCTCCTTACAGGCTTGTTGAGCCTGCTTCTGAGCTCCATAACAACATCTGCTGCAAGAAACCCACCCAGAAAATCTCAGCAGATGATCTTGCCATTAGTTTCTGTGGGAGATCCTTGCTCTGCAAATACTCAGCTTCAGAAAAGCCAGAAGCACAATTCCTGAAGCTTGCCCGTCCCACACAATTGTGGGAGGCAAAGCAAGTTGGAGAGGTGCTGATTTGGAGGCCACCTTGACTAACCTGCAAAAAGATTCAGGAGCCAAAAGGGGCTCCTCCAATTACACAACGCTTTTAGCCCCTCATTGCATTTCCCCCTATACTCCAGAGGATTTCCATACCACATGGAATAAGCCACTTCCCTTTTTTAGTACCTTTCCCTAACTGCCATCTCACAGTTCATACTTAGCAGAGGTTAAACAGCACTTCATGGTCTTGCAGTGAGCACAAAATAAAAAATAAGTTAAAAATAAAAATTAAAAAAGACATTTCCATTCTGACAGTGTTGAGATCTTTCACATCAATGAGAGAATGGTAAAAAAAACTTTTACATTTCAAAAATTGCTATTTTTTTGGCAGTCCCTCAGAATTTTCCTTTATCATGCTTGTAGAAATAAGGTGTATTCAGCTTGGCTGTGAGGGAAGGAGAAGAGAGAACTGGTAGAGTAAATCCTCAGTTTGAGTGTTAGGTCCCACAGGAATGCTCATAGCCACCTCTGCTGGCAGCTAAACACCACACAGCTGCTCACCCACTGCTTCCCCACACCCCTGCCTCTCCTGGGGGATGGGATTGATAACTGGGAGAAATTTAAAAAAAAAGTGAGATCCCATGAGACACAAAGAGAAAAAAAAAACAATACTAATGACATAATAGACAAAGCAAGTGATAGAAGCCAGGAAAGTTGTACCTGAGACACCAACATTCCCAGCTGCACTGAACTTACACCCTGGCCCAGCCCTCCCTTACCCAGGGGCAGGACTCAGTGGGGTATCCAATATCCCATTGCCCAGCTCAGCTGTTTATCCTGCTGTAGCCCCTCCCAACTGCTTGGGCCAGCAGCTCCTGCTGGTAATTAACCTGAACCAAACCCAGGACAGCACCTTATAGGCAGGACACGTGCATCACTAACATACGCTCTCCTCGTCCTGCCACATCCACCTCACCCCACGACACAAGAACCAGCACCTCAGTGTTTTGTGGGAGTAGAAAAGAAAGTTGCAGTTTATCTCCTCTCGCTCTGTCACTGCTCTCTGCCTTGTGGTTTCTCCTCGGGGAGGAGGAAGGCTCAGAGTAGGGTAGGGAATCATTATTAGTCAAGGTTGAATGAGGGCGTTTCCAGCTATCAGCTGAGCTGTGGTGCCTGATCACATGCAACCATGAAGATGGGTCGAAGGGCCTGTGCTATTTCTTACCTGGGATGATTAAGAAGGGTTGATTACTGTGTTTTAATAAAAGGAAAAAAGCTGATTTTATAAACTGAGACTCTGACTCTGTAGCAGACATTGGATCAAGTCCCCACACAAGCTGTTAACCAGGGCATCCAAAACATCACTGACACTCATTCATTCTATTCATGTGAATTCATCCAGCTCCATTCAGCAGCTACACTCACCTGCTGCCAAGCCCCACCACCCAGACTCATCCCTCCTCTTTGCCCTGCTCCTCACGTCTCATTTCCAAAGTCTGTCATTCTGGAGGAGATCTCTCCCGAGGATGAAGTGAAGCATTCCACATCTGAACCATCTCTGCAACTATTCCTAGTATCTGTCATCTGGACTTAGAAGCATGAAATGGCTTTTCAGCATCCAAAGATAAAAACAAGAATGAGTCTGCCAGCAATGCTTGAACTGAAATTCAGGCATCTAAAATAGGGTCATAAATATATTCCACCAATTTTAGATGGCTAACTGATGCACAGGAAACACACTTTGCTTATTGTGTGAAGACAGAGGTATGGAGCAAATCCATCTGATAAATTATCTCCACAGAACACTCGAACAGCTCACAAAAACATCTATCTCACCAGGCAGGCTTTCAGACAGGCACTACTATTTTGTGTGGTTTAGTAACACAGCTGCTAATCTTTATTCGTTTATTTATTTTTCCTCAAAAAGGAGAACAATTAATTTTTAACCAGCCCATTATCAGCTTTCAGCACCTAATCCTCAGATCAAAAACTGCTCCCAGAGTATTATGAAGGGAGGAATTATGAAACACACAATAATGAGAAAATCAGATAGTCAGTGACTTAGGCTCAAAACAGATGATTCCCTTCCTGATTTGAAGAACTGGTACCGAAAAGACAGTGAAAGTATTAATATAAAAATTAAACAAAAAAAAAAAAATTAAAAGGCAGCTGAAAGCTTTCCCTGTTGAGAGGGGTGTTTGCAGAGCACTTTCCACTGCCTGTCACAGTGACAGCTTCAACAATCAATAGGAGAAAGGAGAAAATAACATGTCAAGATATTTTTGGAGACTGGTGAGGCTTACAGGGAAATTCCTTTGCAGGCAAAGAACAAATATTTATGTCCTTGCTTTATTTCTTCTGCCCACTGAAGACACGAAGGGCCTTTGCTCAGATGTCAATAAACAAGAGCTGATAAACATTCTCTGATCTTTTGCCCAGGTTTAGATCTGTGCTGAGAGTCACTGTGGGCATAAAATTTGGTCTCCTGTTTATTTATTTATTTATTAATTTGGAGAATTTTAGTGGAAAATAGAGGGAAAAATGTAGTTGGGATTGGGTTTTGTCACAAAGTTTGCTGAGAGTCAATATCCAAAGGGATATTGAATGCTAAAGATATAAATGCTGGTCGATCCTGAACTAAATATCCATCCTGAGAATCTTCCCCAAACCAAGACATGGAGAGATGATGTGCAGATCTGGTCCAGTCTGAAGGCTGCTGTTCTGACAACCCAACAATTTGTTCTCCCCTTACAGTGGAAAACTCACCAAAATTCAGTGGCCAAATTGAGTTCTACTTGTATTTAAGTCCACAGGCATAGTGTGAACCTGGAGACCAGTAGGAGCTGACAAGAAAGGGAGTCTGTCTTGTGTTCATATGGCCATTGGAAGGGCATAAGATGATTTGGTCTCACACAGGAAGACCATGGGTCACTCTGTCCCTAACCCACCGCTCACTAACCCACACCACACATGCCAGACATATGTATGTTTGTGTCCAGTAACACAAACATAACTTGCATCTTCCCTTTGTGGACATTAAACCTGTCCCTCAGACATAGTACCAGGCTGGTTATCTTCTGTCATGTTTCTGCTTAACGACCTCTATATCAAATGGACAAGCACTAAGACTTGCATTGAATTCATGCTAATTGTCCTTAAAAGCTACATTTGGACATTCCCCAATGTTCACATCCTTCTCCACACAGTAATACAGGGCCTTTCAGAGGCCTGTGTCACTCCTGTGACAGACAACAGTCGTGTTGTTTGCTAATCTAGTATTTAATTGCTTATTACTCACTCTCAGTGCCCTTGTTATTCCAGCTGCACAGCTACAGCCAGCACTTGTCAGGCCATTGCACAGCTTTGCCAAACGGAGACAAGGTATTTGTTCCAGTCACAGGAACTGGAAGAAAGTCCATGAAGTTGCTGGGGAGAGTTGAAGACACCTCTGAAGACTTCAGGGACACAGCACTAGGAGCAGAGAGACAACCCAGAGGGCAATCCACTGAGCTCTCCCCAAGAGAGCTTTGGAGAAGGCGTCATGCTTGTTCATCCCTCGATGAACTGGTGTCTCACACCACAGTTCAATTGGTGTTTGAGGCTCCTGCGGTGCAGAGCATTAAGGACAAGGAAATTCCTGGAAACCAAAAGCTTTTTCTCCCCACAATCCATAGCTGCCGAGTTCCTGCCCCATTCAGGTGAGATCTGTAAGCAGGAGCTCAGGCTTGTGGCAGCTGCTCTTTGACCTTCTTGATAAGGTGCAAATCCTGAGTGCCACTGAGGCACACACTTGTAACTTGGCTGCTCGCTACAGGCAAGTCTATCCATGCTTGAAACGTTTATGGTTTCCTCCTTTTGCTTCTGGCCACCATGACCCCAGTTCCTGATTGCTCCTCACAGCCATGTCTGACAAGATTTCCTTCCTTCTTCTTGCCAGGTTCTCTCAAAACCTGTTTGTTTCTTTTAGCAGCCACCTTCGTTTTGCAGGGACACCTGCGGGCACCGGAAAGCACAAGTTTCTTTTTCTTCTTGTTGATTTCCCAAGAGGAGGGAAATCTCTGGAGCATGAAGCAGGGGCTGGAAAGGTCATAGCTTAGTGGTGCCTTTCAGAAATGTAGAGGTGTAACAAGTTAATGACTTGCCAAATGCATTGAACAAGTCCTCCCAGTTGCTGAGCCCCTCCTTATGAGAGGCAGGAAAACAGTTGCCTCTTCCCACCTTTCATCTGTCTAGTTTGGGATATAGTTTCTTTTACCATATATATATTTGACCTCTCATCATGGCCAAAACACGGGGCTTTGGTTCAGGAGGACAAGTATGTTTGATGAGAAGATGTCTTTGTTTGCTAAGCAGGGTGTCTTTTCAGCTTCTCTCATCTGTAGATGACATTTAGGCGAAATGAGGTAACAAGAGTTTACTTGCAGTGGGGAGAAGCATTGTCAAACTTCTGGAGCTCATTTGTTCTCCAGAGAGTACCTCAGCCCTTTGCTCCAGACCTCAATTTTGGGTGCAGTTCTACCAGAACAACACTTTCCTCATTTGCACCTTGTTAATATGCACAATTTCTGGCACCTCCCCCAGCAGCACGACCACAGCTCAAACAATTTATCAGCGGAGGGAAATACCCCTCATCCCAGTTAGGCTGGCAAAGACCTGTGACAGCCTTGATGAGAAACTGCTACTGAAGGACTATTTATTCCCTGAAAACCCACCCTCGCTTTCATGGCACATTCAGCAGCACAGCTTTCAGCAGCTCTGCAGCATTCAGAGTTGCCTTCATGTCCTGGAATAAATAGAAGAGCACTCAGGAGCAAGACCTGCATCCCATCGTGTTTTGCTGCATTTGTTCATGTCACAGATTCAGGCACTTGAAAGCCGGGAAGACTGAGTCATCCTCCTCATCTTGGCTGCCAAATACAAGCCAAGGGATTTTGTCCATTTGTTGCTCCTGTAAACTCCTGGTCATTTTTTGTTCCCTCTGTCAGTCTGCTTCAGAGGGTATGTGCATCCCAAGTCCAACACTGGAGGCTGGTATGAGGTGCCTGCATGTGTGTCAGCACATGGGGTTGGTGTCAAAGCTTCAGCTGCAGAAAGGTGGTGAATGGTGCAAGAGGAGTGAGGCAGCTCAGCAGCCACGTGGGCTTGTTACGGTTGCCTAGCTGGAGGTGTTAGATGCGTGTTAGCAGCAAGGTGCTCTTCAGCTTTTGGCTGTCTCTTTAGAAGGGTTCAGGTCTTATAATTTCCAGCCCCAGGGACCTCACATATAGCGTAGAGCACCCCTCTTTGGTCAACTGAACTCAATATGTCTATTTCAGGCAACCTCAGTTGAAGCCATGTGGCACTAAAGAACCATTCCTGACCCAAAACGATCAGAGATTTTGCTGAAATATTTCCTTTTTTTTTGACAGATACTCTGATTCTACATCAGCAGCCTCCCCATCTCCAAATGTGGCACGGGAAAACATCCCGTCGTTCTGGTTCCAGATGTGTGTCCCTACTTTCCAGTGAGCCTCTGGCCTTGCTGCATCTCAGATGAAGTCACTGGAGGGAGGTGATCCCAGATGGGACAGTTGCCTTTTTGGTTTGTGTTCCACAGCTTCTGAGCTGCCGAACTTTGTGGTTGTCATGCGAGGAACATCATCGTGCTCAGCGGCTGGTGGGCGGCTGTCTGGAAGCGGAGTGGAAGTTGTTTGTGGAATATGTGATGAGGGTTATGTATGTATGCAGCTCACCCGGAGATTGGCTGAGCTTGGCATCTCGCGAAGATGCAAACTCCTTCTTGTCTCATTTTCTTAAACATGGGAGGACCCTTCCCCCACCAAACTGAGTAATCAGGATTCATCCTTCCCCTCCCCACTGTCTCCATCAAATTGAGGTGATTGATTCGAGTCACAATATGTTAGAAATGATAATTGACTCTGGATGTCTTTACAAGATTCTTCTTGATTTTCTAAGCGGGAAAAGTAATGATATCAAACTAAACTGCAAGCCCAAATTATTACCCCTCCTGCTTCAAGCCTCAATGGATTTCCAGCACTATTCCCAATTGTTTTCTGGTGGGACCATCAAGATTCATGAAAGGAAGCAAGACAGATTTCATTTTGTTGTCTGTTCTCAGTGTTGCAGTCTGACATGGCAGAGCAGCCTTACAAGAAAGACACTGATGGCAGAGAGACCCCTGAGGCTTGGGGCTGCCAGCTCCAGGCTAGCAGGTTAAGTCATGTCCTGCACCCATCACCCAGTGCTGCTAGAGTCCTTTGCTTCCCGTAACTACATGTGCAGGTAGTTGACAGGAACAGGAAAGTAATTTTTACCTCGGAGCTGGAAATTAGTCTAAACATGGACAGGGAGACCAGAGCCATCCTGGGCCTAAACTTGACAATGCACTTTTGGGGGCAAAATTCCATTTTAATTTGGAGCTGGTTTATTCCTATATCTGTCTGTGTATTTGTTATCAGGAAGGGGCACTGTACCTGTCCTACTCCCTCACAGCCTGGATGGTGCTCTGCCCCCACCCTCACTCCTGCCTGAACCTGCGTTCTGTGCAAGGACCCCTGTGTCCAGTTCTGGTCTCCCCAGTTCAAGAGAGACAGGAAACTAGTGGAGAGAGTCCAGAGGGGGCTCCAAAGATGCTGAGGATTCTTGAGCATCTCTGTGGCCAGGACAGGCTGAGAGCCCTGGGGCTGTTCAGCTGGAGAAGAGCAGCCTGAGAGGGGAGCTG
>JANIJG010013704.1:78023-90569 GCA_024611175.1 Megaceryle torquata
ACGCACCAGGCTGCCCAGAGAGGTTGTGGAGTCTCCTCCTCTGGAGACATCCCCCACACCCCTGGACACTGCGACCCTGGGCCCCCGCCTCTGGGTGACCCTGCTGGAGCAGGGGGATGACCCCAGATGATCTCCAGAGGTCCCTTCCAACCCCCACCATGCTGGGATTCTGTGTCATTCTGTGATCCCTGATCCCTGCTGTCTCCCATCCTCCTTCTCAAATCCTTTATCCCTCCTTCTTTGATCTGGACTTCTAGGAAAGTTCTTGCTACAGATGTGTTGGTTCAGGATGGAGAGGTTGCGAGGGCGATCCTTCACTGGGGAGGACATGGGGATGGGATATCATCAAGGGGTGGAGGGGAGAGAAAGGCAGCAGAAGGGTGAGGTAGGAAGGATGTATTTGTACTTCGTCTTGCAAGTTTCTGTTCTGTTGACCAGACTCTGTCAATAGAAAGACAAAAGAATAAGTTTTTCCAGTAAATCAGCTGCATGTCTGCTACAGCACAGGAGCCCAAGTTCCCATGTGCTGACCCTCAGCAAAGCACTTTCTCTGAGAGACACTGAGACATCCAGGAGCACCAGCAGTGTAGCTGTACCCACCCTTAGCCCTTAAATCTGACTCTAGTCAGCAACAGAACCAGGGAGAAAACCTCTGAGGTGTCTGCAGAAACTCAGATTCATATTTCAAACCACTTTTCTGCTGAAAGATGTTTAAGGCGTGAAGCAAATCTCAGTATGCAGGCAGCCATGGGTATGAGGAACGCTCACCCCTTCCATCACTTCAGCAGCTTTCTGGGGAGGGAGGGCAGCTGGCTGGTGTCTGAGATGTGCAATGTCCTCCACCAGAAATGAGTGAACACTGGGAGAGTTACTCCATCACTTTTGTTTCCTTCTTCCTTTTCATTTAGCTTTCCTGGAGGCTCTGGTTTCTCACATCATGTGCTATAAATGATCACTAGGGGCTTTAATGTGCTCTGTGTAATTGTATTATTTCGAGAACAAGAGTCAGAGGTTGCCTTTGGTTTTCTTTTTCAAGTCTTTTAAGAAATAGCTTCCTCTAACACAAAAACACTGGTCATTTTTTCCCCTAAGAACATTAACTGGGTTATTTCCAGACTTGTCCTTTGATGAAGTTTCATACTTCTGTACATCTCCAAGGAACAGATACTGTCAGTCTCAAAAAGAGCTCAAATAATATTTAGTTTTTATATTTGTGAAAAAGCAGAAAATATCCTTGTATGGCATTAGAGAAATAAAATACTTTTCAGTCCATTAGTAACTAAGGAGATTGTTAAGCAACACCTGATGGGAACAAAACTCTGTTTATATAATTTCAAATTGACAATTTCAGGTAATTTTTATTCAGGAGTCTTCAAAAAGCTGGTCAAGGAGTTCTCCAATGTGCTGATATTAAATGCTAATGGGTGAGAAACCTTCTTACGGGGAAACTTGCAGAAGTTGATGGAGAGTTGTGCAGGAAAGACAAGCAGGATGTCCCAGACCACAACACATTTGCTAAACAGGTGCCAGTCAAGGGTAAAATAATGGGAAAGCTGATCACGGGATTCAGTTAACTGGGAACAAAAGCTGGGAATGTCTTGCCATTGATAGATTGAGGCTGTCTCTGGCCAAGTGGCTTTTCAGTCTCACACAGTTGATAAAAGTACCTGCTCTGATACAGTAGATTTTGATTTCTCAAAGGCCTTTGGCTTAGTACTGGTTAAAAGATTAGCACTGAGCCTGAAAATTACTTTGTCTGCCCAACTGAACTGAGAAAAGATATTACCTTTCCTGACAAAGCCTGGCTTGCCAGTGCTAATGAAGGAGATGAATAACGAGCTGCCAGGAGGAAATCACCTTTGGGTGGGATGTTTCTGGTGGAGAGCTGCAGAACCACAACCAGATGCTTCCCTCCTGTTCCATCACCACTGTTGAAGCAGATAGAAAATCACATGCAATTAAGTCACGTGCAAAGCTTGATAAATTGGGGAATAGCAAAGAAGAGAGGCCAGTGATTAAAAGTCTCCAATACAATAAGTCTGTTCTGATCCATATGTTTATACCTCTTCTTTGTCCTCATCTCTCCCCAGAATCAAAGCTCTGCATCAAAGGACAAGCCAGGCTTACCCATGGGTGCCTGTATCCTGAAATTTGCCAGCTCAGAAAATGAACCAGGATACATAAACACCAAATACCTGCCTTGCTGAAAGGGCTGGAGCAAACACGTACCTGTGTTAGAGACAGAAATGCCCAGCTAATACCTGTGTTCTTCCCTGGCTCTGTCCACGGGGACAGCTCAGGTGTTGCCAGCGTTTGTGGTCTGTAAGAGGTGGAAAATCAGAAGGGACTGGGATGATTGGAGCACTAGAGAAAATGCCATACCACGGAAGATTTAAAGGAGCTCGGTCTGGTTAACTGATCAAAAAAAAAAAGGGGGGGGAAGTGGGAAAACCAAAAAAAGTGAAAAGAAAAAAAGTCAAAAGAAAAAAAAAATAACCAATTTGAGAGGTGGTTTGATCATGGTGAGTAAGTGTGTCCCTGCAGAGAAAATACAAGGTACTCAAGTGCTCTTGAATGTAGAGGAGAAGGAATCAGTGGTGAGGATCTAAACCAGGGCAGCTTTGCCCTGGAAATGAGGCACAAGGTTTTTTTCCTCATCATGAGCATGACTAATCCCTGCAGCAAGGCACTAGCCATCCTTCTGTGGCTTCCAGAGGAAAGCTGGGCACCTTTCTAGCAAATGGGCTGTGTCCAGCAAAAATGATCAGGCTTAAGAGCTTAGTGATGTAAAAACTGAGTAGTGACTTGTATGTGCAACAGGGTCCAGTGAGGCTGGAAATCACAGAATCCCAGCATGGCAGGCATTGGAAGGGACCTCTGGAGATATCTCATCTAACCCCCCCTTGCTCCAAAAGGTTCACCCAGAGCACATAAATCACGGGCTGAGCCATGAGAATGAGCCCATGGCTGGAGCAGCCTGGAGCTGCAGTCTGTCCAGCAGAAAGGCAGAGTCCTCAACACACTTTATCCAAATTTAGGCTTTCTGCAGAGAATAGAAAAACAATTAAATGAAAAAAAAAGTTGTACTTTTTTCCTCCAGGCAGCAGGAGGCTACTAACCTGTGCTGCAGTGGTCCAGGTATGGGGAACTGGCTATAGATTTGTGCACCTCTTCCAAGTAGGTGCTCTAAGAGAGCAGGAGCATCCCAGCTCCTGCCTTTAGCTTTGAAACATGGGATTATTCCCAGATATCAACTCAAATAATACACATGCCAGGTTAACTCCTGATGGGTGAGTGGTTCCCCATCACGGGGGGGAACACACCGCAGCCGGGCGCTGGGACTGACTCAGCGTGAGTGGGAGAATGTGCTGAGTAAATGGCACTGGGGGGATGACTCACGGTGCAGGAACAGGGGGTGTCTGAAGACAGCAGAGGAATACACCAGCCCGGAGCTGGTGGATGATATGACTCAGGGACAACTTTTCCTTTTTCATCCATTAATGAAAAGTAAAAGTCGGCCACATTTGAAATACCTGAAATTGAAGCCCTCCTTGGGCTGGGCTGACTCAAACGCTGATTTAGCTCATTCCAGCTATTGCAGCTGTGGGTTTTGCTGATCCCAAGGGTATTTTCCTCCACCTTTTTGGCTGTAGCATCCACAATGAGGGAGAAATTCCTGCAGCGTCTACCCAGGGTGGCTGACAGACAGCCCCAGTCTCCTGCTGTTTAGAGGAAAAAATTGCTCTCCTCCAGGCATCGCTTCCCCAGCACTGCCCTGCTGCACAGCGGGGACCACCCGACAGCCTCTCCCAGTACCGAGAACTCCTAATGCGGTTAAAATAGATGCGTGCCACTCCTGCAGTGAAAGCAAGTCATCAGATACATGCTAGAAACAGCATAAAACTTCACAAAGGAGCTAATATAGCCCCTTCCGGAGTGGTGTGCAGTTTAAATGAAATCTTGCTGGCTAATTAAAATCCCTTCATCCATCTCATAAACATCCTGGAATCATTTTTCTCCCTGGCTGAATTATTTAAGAGTTCATTCTCTCAGGATTCAAAATGATTGTTTTAGCGTTGCGTTTCTGCAGGTTCAGTGCGGTGAAAACCCTTTGGCCTCCGAGGAACTTCATTTGTATAATAAACCAATAAAGACACGCTGCTGCTCTGCATTCAGACAACTTCCTTCGCTGAAACCTGCCACTGGTCCTGCAAACCAATAAGGCAGAGCCTTTAGGGACACCTCTCCTGCACTCATGCTCCAAGAAGACCATGAAAGAAAAGGAGAGAATGGAGCAACTCAAAGCTTCAGTTGGTTCCCTCAGCCTCTTGACTAAGCAGACCCAGAAACTGCACCTCTAACGCAACCATGAACCTCATATGGGACTGGGAGTGAGGAATGGAATGAGGGAGAGGCAGGAGCTGCTGAATTAGGTACTGACACCATGGAAAATAACCCTGACATCATGACCAAATGGGTCAGAAGATACGGCTTGGGGGACCTGAAGGAGATAAGTGTACAGCTGAACAGGGGACCCTCTGCTAAACTGCCCCAATGGACTCCCAGGTTGGTCTCTTCTGCATCTCCAGGTGCATTTCAGTGATTTAGAAGGTGGCAGCTGGATGCAGTAGGACACTGAGGACTGTCAAGGCTGGGTGAAGTCCACAGCAGTCCTGTTTTGGAAGTCTGGCATCCAACCATACCTGCTAGTATGTGAAGGTACCATCAGAGAGGGTTTTTCAGCCTGCTGCAGCCAACCCATCCATGGGGAGAGAAACTCCTACACTTCTGGCTTAAGCTGTATCTTTAGCTATGGGTAAATTTCTTGCTAGCTCAGTCTTTCAAAGTCTGTCTCAAAATCCCACCCCCTTCCTTTTTGTGACCCTTTTGGTAGGTTTTGACCCACCAGCACACAGATGGAGGTTTCTGATTCAGGCAAAGCTCCACATACACAGAAAGAGATGGGCTTACTCCTTAGAAAAGAGCAAAGCACTTTCCATCCACTTAGCTTTTTGGCCCATGAATGATGTCTGCAGAGCACACGTTCCCTGGGTCAGGCAAGTCTGTGCCAATGGCAAGCGATGATGCTTCCAAATGACTTTAATAACATGGAGAAGTGATTGAACAAGGCATTTTGTATGAGCACTCTCACTTTGCCTGTCTCACATTCACTCCAGAATTGCTAATCATGGTACATCAAACACAATTTAATTTCAATTACCACCTCTCTGATAAAGCTTATGGCTTCTTTCCCCAGCCCCCTTGGAGCACCCTTGTGCTCTCCTGCTCTCACACACACAACCCAGCACAGGCCACTTGCAGAAAAGAGAAGATTCAATATATTTCTGTTACATTAACAAAGACTTTGTGCTGGCATTATCTCCCCTCGATGCATATATGGCATATTGAGAAAATAGAACATTATTAACTGAATATTACTCATAACGTTAGGAGTTAATGGATTCCCATGGGAAGGAGACACAGTTCTGACTTCAGTCTGACACTTTAGAGGAACCAGAAGGAAGAACATTCCTTTATTTGACTGACACTCAGCTTGGAAAGCTGCAGAAAGTGGTATTGATTTCACTGGGGCTGTAGAATCATTACGAAGGCTCTGGCTAGAGCATACAAAGTGTATTTATCTATTCTGCAAATGACATCTACAAGCCTTTGTATGTTAAACAGAAGCTGGGAGAGTCAAGGAAAGAAAAATGTGTTGGGCATCTGTGCCCAGAGCCGTAAGACCAGGGAGCTGTAAGCAGGAGGGGGGACGTGGTGAGCAGAGGCAGCTGAAGGGTGGAGAACTGAGGAGGACATCTCAGCCTGGGAACTACCCTCCAACCTGGGGGCACTGGAAAGCCTGGAAAAGACCAAAGAGGATGAAGCATGACCCAGAAGTCCCCCAGACATCGCTTCTCTACTCAATTACTCTGTGATTCCCCTAGCTTCATGTATTTAGCCAAGTTCTTAGAGCAGCGACTTTCTTATTCAGCAGCTGAGTGTTTCATCAGCTCACTCTTGTCAGAAGTGAGAGGACTGGTGCTGGAAGAGGACCAGAGGAGGAATAAATCCTGACCTGTAAGTCTGTGGGGGTCTGCTATGAATGAAACCAAAGCTTTCCATTCCTCCTGTAGTAACAGCTGCCTTATGAACCTGCTCCATTGGATTCCCCAACTTTTTTTTTTCAGCAAAGAGCACCTTAAATTGGGGAAGCAATGCTTGAAAGGTCCCCAGGGTGGTGGTGCCAGCAGGACCCTGCTGCTCTCTCTGCATGCTCAAACAAATTGGTTCTCTCTGTCACCAAGCTAACCCACACAACCTTTTCAAGCAGCTAAAGGAGAGAATTGGAGAGAAAGCTTGTGGGAACCAACTGGTCACACGTATATAGCCACCAGAAATTACTTGGCTGGAAAAGCTGCCCACAGCAAGGTCTGGGGAGGCCTCAGAGGCCAGGGCGAGAGTGATGGCACTTGCTTAGCCTGCTGCTGGGACTGGCTCGTGTCCTCAGGCACGGCGTGCTTTTGTCAAGTCAGTTAGGTGCAGCAAAATTCCACTTTTGAATCCAGCAAAGGTCCCCGCAGGCAGTTCCCCGTGGAGCAGAGTGGTGATCACAGCTGGTCCCAGCAGCAGACAGAGCTCTCCTCTGCCAGTCTGCCCGCCCCAGGCACTGGACCTGCTCTCCACCCGTCCGTCTGGCACCGCTCAGCATCTTCCATCTGAACCTTTAGATTTGCTCTTTGCCTCTGGCAATTCCCCCTGCAGCGGCTGCTGTGCTGTCAGCCTGGCTGAGACAAGCTGGTCTCTGTGCTGTTTGCAAGGCAGCCACAGCTGCCTGGAAAATCCCTCCATCCCAGTCCCTCTTAGGGGACAGCCCCATGCAGCAAAGCTCAGCCTGACACTGTCCCATCACCATCAGGAGATGTTTGGCATCCAGCAATGTGTGCTGTTTTGCACCGAGAGGTTGCAATGCCTGCTGCGTGCAGGGGTCTGGTCCGTGGAGATTCCAGCTGTGGCTTTGGATGTGGCATTGGGCATCTGTCCTGTCCTCACCCCCATCACCAGCAACACTGCAGGAGGTGTAGAAGGGGATGAACTCAGCCTTGTCCATCTCTGCTTTTAAGAAGTGAGTGGGAGTCTGCCTTGCAGATGATCTCTGTCACGAGTAAAGCTGCATTCAGTCATTCCTGGGGCCCTCTGAGTCATTCCCCAGGTCTTCATTCCATCTGAATCCAGACAGTCCAGGCAGAAGAAGGATGTGCCCTTTAGAAAAGGAGAAAAGATGGCTCAGGGGAGACCTTCTTGCTCTCTACAACTCCCTGAAAGGAGGTTGGAGTGAGGTGGGGGTCAGTCTCTTCTAAGTAACGAGGGAACAGTTGCACCAGGGGAGGTTTAGGTTGGACATAAGAAACAATTTATTCCCTGAAAGGATTGTCAAGGCCTGGCCCAGGATGCCCAAGGCAGTGGTGGAGTCCCCATCCCTGGGGATTTTCAAAGGCTGGACTTGATGATCTTGGAGGTCTATCTCAGCCTCGGTAATTCTGTGATTCTGTGAAGCTGTGGAGCTGTGGTGCTGAGGGACATGGGTTAGTTGTACCCTGGCAGTGCTGGGGGAACAGTTGGGCTTCATGATCTTAAAGGTCTCTTCCAACCAAAATGATTCTGTGATTCTGTGATCCTTCATCTGTTGGCTCCAATGACCTGCTGGTTGTGAGACATCTTCCTTGTGAACATGCCGTGGTCCTTCAAAGCCTCACAAACACAAACAGCACATCTCTGCAAATCAGAGTGCAACAAACCCCTGCTTTCTTCCAGTTCACATACCACACTGTGCAATGTAAGAGACTTTTTTTCTCCTGCTGGTAGCAACTCCTACATCTCCAGGGAAAAGCTGTTATTGAAATAGTGGAGCTGGGGAAATAAGTTCATGTATACCAATATACATACAGGGAGGGGGAGGGCGGGAGGGGAGTTTTAATTACTTTTTTAGGACCATTTCTTTTGCTGGTAGGATCTGACTAAGATTTATTGGCTTCCAGGTTATACTGAAGATCCCAGTGATGTGCTGTAGGTCACCAGCATCTCCCAGAACAGGGTCTGATCCTGCCTGCCTCATTTCCTTCACCTCCAATATTCATGAAGCATCAAAGCTGGAAACTCACCACCCCCAGTTTTGGAGCAAATGATGATCCAAAGTATTTACAGACTCAGCCAGGCTATCTCCTGCCACAGGTCAGTGCCAGTGACTCTGGTTGTCTTTTTTCCCCTCTCTGAGGTGTCTCAGTGTCACGGCTGAGCACAGGGAACCTCTCTTCAGCTCTCACTCATTCACGCTCTCTCTGTGCTGCTGCATTTAAGTGGAGACCTAATGCATTGCAGCAGGGAGCTTGTCACAACATATTAGCAGGGTATTTCTGGATAATTCCCTTCCATCAGCTCAACTACATCTCATTTTCCAGGAAGATCTTAGGAAACTTTTGTATGTGCTATACAAGGCTCAGCAAATACCTCTGACTTTCTTTGCAGAGCTTTCACACAGCTTGGCTGGTTCTTCACTCAGTGCTTTTAATACATTCCTTGAGCTTATTTTTCTTCCCCTGTAGCTGATGACATTCTTTCTTCTTCTAGCTTTTCCTTGCTTAGGGTTGATCCATCTGACCTAATACATTTGTCTTGTTTGGGGTGGGGAGAAGGAAGCTTAAGGTGACTGGCTCCCTTGTGAAGACCTCTACAGTAACAGATGACAGCCTTCCCTCACCCAGCAATATGAAAGCAAATCCAAAAATGAACTGAAAGGACAAAGATGAGAAATGTGGGTTTGCTTTAAAAAATACTTCAGTGCTTTAAAAAAAAAACCCTCCCAGGCTCAATATCAGGATGCCCTTTGGCCTGTTCCCCAATGAACACCTCGTGGTTTCCATTTCCCACTGAACGGTGTTTCCCAGCCCCTGAATTGTTTTGCAATAAATAATCCCAGGCCTCATTACAGGGCTGGTTAAATGGCAGGCAAACACCCATAGATCAGTTTGTCTCATTCTCACAGCCCGGTGATTCCAGGGAAGATGCATCAGCCAGGTAATAGCCACAGAGCAGCCATTAAGCTGACTTGGGGCTGATCCAGGTCCTTTGGATGGAATAACGAGGTTAATCACACAAACTCGTTTCACAGCTATTACTTTGGAGGCTCAAGCTCCCCGTGCACCTTCATCACAGCAGCATAAGCACAGTAGAGAAGCCACGGGGCATGGCATGGAGCAGATCCAGACTCTGGGTTTGTCCTGCTATTGGGAAACAGACCAGTTTTCAAAAGGATCCCATCTGCCTGCAGTCTGCTCTTCCAGCCTCGGTGGTCTGCTGCTGTCACTGCTTCTTTCCTTCCCAGCACCCTCCACTGTTTCAGCAGCTCTCCTCCTCCATCTCCCCACACACCCTACATGTCTCCTCTGATCCATTCCCCATCAGCCAGCACCAACCAGGCTCCCCTGCACACTCCCAGCCAGGCTGCTGGTAGCTGCCCTGTTTGCTGTGCTCAAACTGGAAAGGGGAAAGGGGAACCTCTGGGAAATCCCAGCTCTTGAAGGCAGGAGCTGAGGAAATGCCAGGCATGTGTAGACCCTGCAAGCAAACATCTGATGAATTAAACACACCATTGCAGGACCCTGGAAATAATCCTGGAATCTGTCCTCTCCCCCACCAGATGAGGTCAAAGGGGCAGAGGTGCCTCAGAGAAGCAGCTCACTGACCTACATCGCTTTGCTGAGAGCAGGATGTTGTCTCCAATGTGCTGCCTATACAGCACACGTGAGAATTTGCTTGGGCAGCAGTTCACCACCCCAGCAAGGGACGGGGTGCAGCCGGCTCCAGAGCTGGCTCAGCACATTGGCAGCATGACATAAATCACCGCTGCTCCCCCTGCCCGTGAGGCTTTGTCTGCTGAGAGCGCGGGATGCGCCTTCCCAATGGGTGTACCACGCGGGATAATAAATGTCCAAGCTCTGCCAGGAGGCAGTGACAGATCAGCGGTGCATTTAGTTCTGACCTCCTTGCACATGGCACAGCTCAGGAGCTGGGGATTCAGTCACGGTGGAAGCCATTTGGACATAACTCGGCCAAGGACAAGGACATATCCTTCCTCTCTCAAATAATTTTACTTTGTTAAGGCATTTCTTGGATCCTTGTAACTAGATGCCTAAGGACAGCAGAACCTTAGAGCATCCCTCTGAGGCTGGACCAGGGTCCCATCACCTGGCAGAGACTCGGCTGTAACTGCCCAGCAGCTCAGTGTACTCACATAAAACCCCAGCAGCCCAGGCAGACTTTTGCACTGGTCCCTGAAAACGTGGCTCAGTCCATAGGTGCAAAATAAATCTGTGACCTGAGCTGCTTGTATCTGGGGAGAAAAAGAGACCTCTTGGCAAACCCACCCCTTACTGAACAAAATTACTGAACCTGCACAAGCCAAGCTTATGGAGAAAGGGCAGGTGATGCTGCAAGAGCTGGTGTACTTCTGAGCTGGGATTAACTGTCAGAAAGATTAACCAGTGCTAGAAAGCCCAAGAATGGCAGAGAACCACAAATGATGTTACTGGAGACCTGGGTGAGCAGACTGAGCAACCACTGCACTCATGGTCTGACCTGCTTCCCCTGCCCATTCCCCTGACTGCTGCTCCTTGGCTAATTTTAGGTTAAAGGTCTTTTATCAGCTGCCAAGCCTCCAGTAGGCTCCAGGCTCTCAGAACAGGGTCTCCTCCCCATGGCTTTCCAAAGGGACATGGTCATGAGGTGTCGAGGGCTGCAGAAGAGACACCTTCCTGGAAAGTAGCTGTAGCTCTTGTGATGTGCCTTTGGCAGTGTCCAGGAAAAATATCTCACAGACCAGAACTTCTCGAAGGGCATTTCCATGCTTCACTCAACCTTCAGTGTCACCCCCAACTGACTGGAAGGCCCCAGCTATTAAAAAGCCTAAATTTTACAGTGCTTTCTAAAAAAAAATCAAAGATGCACTTTGGGGTTCTTACCCTCCTAGATTGGGTGCCTTTGGGTCATGTTTTCTAGCCTTCATTTCCTGATTTTCCTGTTGTCACCTGAATGGTAGGTGACAGCTCCTGCAGGTTCAGGAGCTGGAGCCTGAACACAAACCAGTATTTTGGGACTTGCAGTAGACCTGAGCCTCACAGACACCTCTCTGCCTAGAAAGCAAACAAAGCCAGTTCCTTCCCGTGGTGAAGGAATTCATGGACATAGCCATGGCTTCCTTGGCAGCAGCAGCAAAGCTTTCAATGTGCAGAGTGCTTTTAAAGGCAGCAGCTCTCTCAGCCTTCAATGGGACACATTTTGCGCTTTGTTTCTTGCTGAGCACATCCTCCAGATGGAGGTAGCTTTGAGCAGACCAGAGAAGTGCCAAGTTGGAGGCAAACCTTGCAAAATCAGTTAATTTAGATATTTATGTTCAAGCTAATGGGATGTGGGGGCTTTAGTTGTGTTGAGTCATCCCATATAACAACAAAACTCCAAGTAGAAAATGACCCATGAGACCGCGTCCCTGCTCCAGAGTGGCTGTGATTGCCTCTCTGTAAAGCTCATGATCTGGGATGACGGGCTGTGCCTGGCAGAGCTGAGCGTGGGTTTCATCTGCTGGCAGGTAAGAGTGCTGCCAAAGCACCTTCTGCTGGCACGAGAACAAAGAGGCAGCTCCAGCTGCTGCCCATTTCCTTCCTGCGCTTAAGATGTAAACCTGCAGTTCTCTGTGTGGCTGGTTTCTGAGCTGCTTCTCTGGGTAATTGGCAAAACACAAACAGCAAGATTGATTATAGAATTGAATTAGATGCTGAGGCTGCTAGAGGCAGATCCCAGCCCTGCTCCAGAGTCCCAGCACCCTGGAGTCTGTCATCCCTGCAGCAGTCAGGAAAAAGCAGAGGAGATGGATGTGGAGAGAGGAATGAGCCATAGCAGACATCTGCCAGTGCATCCGTGAGGGCTCTGCTGCTGGATCAGTCCCACTGAACTGCAGTGCTGAGAGGTTCAGGGATGGTATCTTGTCTTGTTGTGCAGCACACCCAGTGCCAAACAGCTGGATTATGGCAAGGGAGGACTGTCCTTCCCCAGTGCACACCTGAACCACGACATGGACTGCTCATCTAGCACAGTCTGGGGCTGACTATGGTGAACTGAGAGATTAGGCTTTTCTGCAGCCCAGCATCAGCACAGACAGAGCCTGACCCAGGTTGAACTTTCACTAGTGAGCATCCCTCCTGCCAGCAGGCATTCCCTAGTAGCCTGAGGTCAAAAACTCCCCATGAAGAAACCTGGATGTGAAAGGTGCCTCTAGCTTCATACCTGGCTCCATCCCAGATAGTCTAGGACATGCACAGGAGAGGTGGAGGAGTCAGACTGCAAGGAAGAGAGATCTGCTGCAAGTGGGATATGATGGTTTCTTGGGAGGTGAGAAAGGAGGAAAAGCAGAGGTTTTTAATTTCTCTCTTCTCTTCTCTTCTCTTCTCTTCTCTTCTCTTCTCTTCTCTTCTCTTCTCTTCTCTTCTCTTCTCTTCT
>JANIJG010013706.1:0-35578 GCA_024611175.1 Megaceryle torquata
TTTGATGTAATATTTTATAATATGGAAATAAATTTAAAAATTCACTGCAACTTCAGAAACATGTTAGGGAAGAATAATCCTCTTTCTGTATAACTTTTTTGTTACTTGTCACATCTTAAGAAAAATACTTTCTGCAATCAAGTTTTCAGGCAGAGGCCTCATAATAGGATTTGTGTCTTGTTTCTAAGAAACTGACGCAAGACTTGATGAAACAAAACAGTATTTGCCATGATTTGATAGTGAAAATTTGGTATGCACCATCACACAGTGTCCTTTTTCTTTCTTTCTGAAACTGATGTTTTTTCTATTGTTAAGACTGAAAATTCCTGGAACGGTTAGACCCAGATGTGACTCAGATGGTCCCTTCCAGAGGCTTCAGGCAAAGCATCTGCAGGATCCTAGTTCATTTTCTTTCTGTCTTGGTGCAAAAATGCCCATCTCACCATGCTAACTTTGTAAATTTTTGTCTCTGTCGTCTCTGCTGTACTTGGAAATGGACAGGCTCTTTTTATTTCTCTTGTCCTTTTCTCCAGAGTTGGAAGACTAGGCTCCAGATGCTGAGAGATTTTACTGAGGTTTTTAAACAGTTCAAAAAGCTTGGGAGATACTGCTTTACTGGGAGTATATTTAGCATAAGTTTTTAGATCTTAGATTTCTGACATGGTTTTTATTTTTCACAAAAAAATCTCGTAGTTTAATTAATCCTGAGAAATAAGTGACAATTGTTTTGTTCTGCTATTGCAGAATAAACACACCTCTTTGCTCTTGCAGTTTAAATGTAAATGATGATCAATGAATTAATTTTTTTAAACATACTTACATTTTAAAAATAATTTTAATTCAGTTATAATTTATAATTGCCTTAATACCACTAATGATCTGACAATGCATAACTTCAAAACAAAATTTTGAATTGTCATGGAATTAAAAAATACTCATTTACTGACATGGCTTAGTTTAGTGAAGTATTTTTCAGTAGTTAATGACTGTGCTTAGTACTTTTTCTGCTGTGTGCTAAATGAACACAGCAATAGAACAAATTTGCATTAGCCTTCACCACAATGTTACTTATTTCATCAGCGTTTGCTTCATCCTTGTTGTTCTTGTATTCCACTCTATTGTCTATTCATTACTAACTTTCTTAGAGAGTTAATTTTATTGGATGTTCAGGTGATTGAAGTTGCAACACTTGTCTGAAATGTTCCAAATTTGAGGAAGGCAGGCGAGGGTAATTATTTCTTGCAGCAATGTTGTTGGAGGAGATATCTTTATTTTGTGCCTTAATTCCTCTTCTTCATGGTTTCTGTAGTACCTCAACAATCCCTCCACTATCTCCACCAAAAAAAAAAAAAAAAAAATTTTTTTTGGAAACTTATTTGAGCATAATACAGTGAAGGAATCTTGGGCTTATCAAAGATACTTCTCCTGTACTTACATCGATCATATAAAGTAGTCAAAACCAGCTTCTCAGTAAACAAACAAATGAAAAGAATTAACAATTGACCACAACCAATACCCCATATTGTAAGCACTTAGTTTTAGTGCTGCAGAGCTTCCTGAAAGATAGGAAAATAGTGTGACTTCCTTTAAACGAATGTGAATTCCTTCTTGGCAGCCTCCCTCTTGGATGTGGACAGTTTGCCCCTTTGGCTGTCTCTGCCCTGTCCCCTCTCTCATCTGTAGGGGTATAAGCAAGAGGCAGGTGCCTGAGTAGATAGCTTCAAATACAACTTGAATTGTCAACAAGCAAACGACTAGTTTGTCATGGGCTCAGTGCTTATTAATGAATAGTGCCTTTTAAAAAATAATTCTACAAAACCAAATGCTTTATAAATATTATGTACTAATTTTGAGTCTTCAATTTAGTTTAAACCAGAAAAAATGCATTTTAAGTAATAAAACTCAATAGTAGTGGAAATGACAGGCTGGAAGAGAAATTATCAAAATGTTGCGGCTAAACTAAAGGGAAAAACCTCCTTCCACTTCAGCCAAGAGTGGGAAGAGTAGTAACTGACGCATTGCTAAAGGCGCAGAAATAATGAGCAGCCTGGAGGGTCCATATGAATTTGTGCTGTTGCTTTCACTTAGTAAATACAAAAAAAAAAAAAGAAAAAAAAAGTTAGTGGTGAGGAACAGAACACAAAGATAGTTATGGGGGAAACAAAAAGTTGAGCCTGTTGTAGCTTTATGGAATTATAGCAGTATTTTCAAATTATATGGTAATATTGTGAACATTTACATTTTGACAGCAAATGCAAGTACGTCCTGCGACTAAGCTAGAATTCTGAGTCAGAGTCTGAGTGCCATCTGGATTGAAATACTTCTCCATTTTCTGTGCACACACTCAGCCGAAATAACTGGCCTTAATTCTCGTAACTTCAATTATTTTGTTTCTAAAAGTATTCACACATAGTCTTTAGCCAAAATAATAAGTAAACTAAGACCATTTTAATTACTTTGATTCCAGTTGATGTTAGCTCACCCCTTAGAAAGGGTGTTGTGATATGTGTCAGTTCCCATATGTTTTGTGGTGTTACAATGTCACTCTGTAGTATTTATTTTTAAACTCTGCTTTGTATATCTCATTTCAGTTGGCTTCCAGAAAGTAATAGTATTCATCTTTGTGAATGTCATCACTTATTTTAATAAATAATCTGGTTTTTATTTCATTTCCCCTCATACACAAGGTAGCCTGTAATCAGCCCCTTGCCTTAATTTTCCTACTTACTGACTTTTGGTATTGTATCTGAATGATTTATCACAAAATGTACTTCTGCATTTTTCAAAGTGCATTTGCTGCTAATGAAAATCTTAGACAGACCTGGGCTTTGGATGGTTTTTTTCTATCCATTCACTGTGTACCTATATTTTAGTGGGATTTTGTGAAGCAAGTTTCTTCAGTGCATCTAGCTGGAAAATGATGACCTAAGATGAAGTAGTACTTCTTTCTTTGAGAGGTGATGGACTTTTTCTGTTGTTGGGATTTTGGTGGTCTTTTATAGGAGTAGTTTTAGAAGTACTTGCTGGTGTAGAAAATTCTCCTCATCACTCTGTAGCAGATTAAAGTTGCTTAGCAGAGCAGATCAGGATGATGATTTTACCTGTACCGTCAAGATTAGATGCCTTGTGGATGCCATGATGATTATGTGTTTGCTTTTGGGTTGGTTTTGTTGTTGTTGTTGTTTTGGGGTTTTTTTTGGTTTTTTTTTAAGAATTCCTTCAAAAAGCTGTGAACTAATACCAAGATTTTGCTAATTTTTTGGGGTGCAATCTAATGATTCAGCAAAGAAAAATTAGATGAGTTCAGTAGACATTTACTGGTAAAGTGAAGACAGAATGGCATATTTGAGAAGCAGCTAAATGAGGGGGAAAATTCCTTTTAGTACTTTCCATCTTTGGCACTGTCAGGAAGACAGAGTCAGGAGATCATCTGTCATGCACAGGTTGAATGTGCTGGCTAGGAGACTTCTAATTCCTGTTGAAATTACTAGGCAAGTATCCCAGTGGTTTTGGAGGCTGTTAAAGTTTTAAGTATGTAATTAAAATGTAATTAAAATTACGTAGTGGTTTTTGTTACCCATCCTGTTACTGCTTTTCTCATCCGTAGTGTCAGCCTATCCTGCTCACTGTTAAATGGTGAGCAGAATAGGTTGAGTGATGCTTCTTCAGAGAAGAGAGAGGGCTAAGACTTGGAACTGTCAAATTCCATGGCAGATTTGGAGGATAAGACACAACATCAGCTTCCTGCTCTTAAGAGAAGAGAAACAAGATAATGGTTCCAAAGTTTTTGCTGAATGCAGGATGAAGGGTGCAATGAGAATAGTATAGACAAGCAAATGTGAGTTGGAAAGCTAAGTTAATGGAAAAAATGAAATCAGAAAGAGGGGAGGAACTGAACAGTTGAAGAAATTGTGTTGAAAATGTAAGTATCTTTATAGATCATTAGCTATTTAGATGGGAAAGGCAGGCCAGAATTTTGTACCCTGCTCATTTATAGTAACTTGTTTCAGTTTTCTCCTCTCTTCCTCTCTATCTTAACTAAGGTAAAGGATTCAGTACTGCTAATACTGCACAATTTACTTTAATAGTATGCAGAAGATGGTTATTGGCTTTCTTAGAAGTAAGGGAGTTTGCTTTTTCCACCCCTGATTGTAGGTATGGCCAACACTGAGTAATGTTATCATGGTTAGAAAACAGCCATGTTTCTTCAGGTAGGTTTTTAGTTTTTCAGGGCTGACTGGCCAGCAGGAGTTTTCCTGTTTTCAGTGTTGAATGTTGATCTTCCCTTTGTGTGTTCAAAAAAATGGTCAGCATACGGGCTGGCAATTTATATAATACTTACAAAATAAAAATGATCAGAAACCTGTGCAAGACAGGCGTAGCCCATTAGCGCACTCAAAAACAGATGAGAAAATGAAGCAAGGGTTGTTCTGATGGAAACCATAGGGGAAAAGTCAAAATCAGAGGGTGTTTGGAGGACATTGTCCTACAGAACATTTGAAGGTGAGAGCAAGAAGTATGAATGTGATTCAGAAGGCAATAGGGCGTCCTTTGAAGTTGGGAAAATTTGCCAGACTTTGTACAAGGTCTGTTTAAATAAAGACTGTCTGCAAGACTGGATGTAATATTTGGTTATTAAATGAAAGGGCATCTGCTCTCATAAAAGCCACCCTGTTTTGTTCGTGTATGTTATTGGCTATTTTCCTGCATTGTACAGGCTTTCTATAGAATAAGCTCATGGCAGCCTGACAAATGCAGCATTTATTGTGGCTAAAAGTACTGTAAACAAAACCAAAATAGCAAGTTTTACTGGCTTTTATAATACATTACAATTTCTTAAATTGGCAGTGGTATAGTGGAATTTGGTATTTTAGGACCCAAATGTTGTTATCTGAAAACAGTGGACTTCATTTTCCAATTTTTTTTCTATTATATTCAGTGCTGGTTTTTCTATTTGTTGCTCACGCCCATGTGTTGTAGAAACAGATTCTAATAAGAAACATTTACAGGCTCAGTTGCTCATTCACGTGCAGCTCTACACAAATGCATTGCCTGCATTTGTTCTCATCTGTTTAAAAAAAGTAATTATTAGCCTTTGAATTTGAAGAAAATCATGATTTGAGTCTGCTTCTCATATTGTCTTGTTATGAGCTGAAGCATATGGAGCCTTCATTATAACTAAAACAAGATAAACTCTCCAAGGTAACAAAGAAACCTCCTTGAAATGCCTATGAAAATTAAATATCTATCTTTTATTCAAAGATTTGATCCAGCAATCATTATTCAAATAGAAATTCCACTCAAGTCCAGAGGAATTTTGCTGGGGTAAAAAGTTTATGATTAAATTCTGTTGGAATCAGTAGTAGTGTTGAACCTGGTCCCAGCAGGTATGAGGTCCAGTCGCTTATGCTGTTCTGTTATCTTCCTAGGGTAAGGAGAGTTTTTTTGTTTTCCCAGCTGAACTTATTTTTTGTGTCAAGTTCTTCGAGGTCTACTTTGCAAACAAACGTACAGGCAGCTATTAGCTGTGTGCTGGAATTCTGTCCTTCAGACCTGGTGAATGTCAAAATACTATGTGGAGGTTTGTTGTTAGCAGGTGAGTACTGGTAGTGTGTGACACAGGATGTTGTCAATTCATGATAAAAATGTCAGTAATTCATTTACATTGTTTTAAAAGAAAAGGCTTTCTTCACACAGCAAAAGCTTAAGATTTTGTGTCTTGATACGGTTCTAAAATAAGTTAGCAAGTTATCATACATCAGTTTAAAGTTTTGGTAATTCCTAAGCAGAAACATAGGAAATTCAGCAGTCTTATCAGACATACAATATTTATGTTTGAGACTTGTGAGGGGAAGGAAAGATGGAGAAGGGAAATGTTTTCTTGCAGTATATGCTGAGCCATTAAATCCGACTGTCAAGAAGTGAGGTCCTCTCTGCCTATTAAGCCTCTTAAAACACTCATAAGCCTTATTTATATCTATATTTATATTTATGTTTAGTGTCTGTCGAAGGAATCATGGGGAGGACTTTCTCAGTTTCAGGACGGTTTTTGTGGTGGTTATTTTTTTTCTGCCCAGGCAAGATGTGTCTGAGCAAGGACTTGCTCATTGTGGTTCGCGTATTGTTTATAATCTTTTTAAGAGACTATGCAAACATATTTTCTTTTAAAAAAGCATTTTAAAGAAAGTAGGCTACCTTTTCTTCCAGTTTTTGTGATATTACATATCACAAAAAAGATTTACTCTTGGTTCTGTTGTGTGTGTTTTCTGTAACAACTCTATAGATGACTGAAAGTATTTCTGGAATCAGTTATCAAGAAGTGAAAGGTTATTAACTAAAAGGAAAAACAATCAATCTTCTTCAGACACATAACATATTTCAGGTTTTGCATTTAATTTAAAATACATAAATGAAGTTATCTCACACAGAAGAAAAACTTTCTTCCTAAAAGGTTTAATTGTCTTCCTGCCAGTTTGAACTTCTGGATCTACTGGTCTGGATTCATGTTGTCCAGTGCTGGGTCTGCTATTTCTTAATTTTTCTGCTTAGTATGGAATAGAAATCCTTTTGGACATCACAAAGCAATAAAAAAAAAACCCCATAATACTTTTTATCCTCTTGCTGTTTCTTTGGCAGATCACTTTTAGAAGTATTTTCTCGACTCGCAGAATAGTATCTCTGCCTACAAATTTTATTTCAGCCATCACCTTTAAAAATATTTATGAAATCTGAAAGGAAATGGAAGGTTATTTTTCTCCTTTTCTGACCTTGTTTTCTATATTTGGCAGTATTGAATAATGTATATATAACTGCATAATCAATTTTGCATCTGTGCTGAGAGGCAATTTCATTTTAGTCTCCAGTTCAAAAGTTACTTCATCGTGCTGCCGCACTGTTGTGTTATGCATGTGCGCATGCACTTCTGACAGTGAGTTTAGGGCACTCTTTTGGAGTTAGCGGATCAGAAATATGCCCACGTGCCCTTATTGAAATAGAAAAAGGCTATTGATGATGGGTGTGGAGGAGGGATTGTTCGTTGGTGATTCATTTAGGTGAAGCTATGGAAGGGAGATCGAGTCATAATTCTGTAGATGCTTCCACGGGACAGTGGAGCACAATAGGGAATGAATAAGACGCTTGGATAATGATAAAGCCTTTGTTGGACCTGGCAAAGAAGCACACTTGGCTTTTTGAAACAGATGATCACACCTTTGATCTCTTTTCAAGGAGTGGGGATTTGTGTCATGGTTCCAAAGTCTGTGGAAATATTTCTCAAGTTAATCCTACTGGTGACCTGCAAAAGAAGGGGCGGGTGTTAGATACACCTACGTGCTCACTGTTCTGCCACTGGTGCTCATGGAGTTACCGTCAGCATTAGCGGGATTGCAGTTGCAGAACTGAAATTATAGTTGACTATTCAGGGCTCTCAGATATTTATTTCTTTGCTAGTGCTGGTGCAGCTGACATAAATCTTAACCAGTGGTCAGAAGGAAGAGAGAGAAGGGAAAAATGTTTGCTAGCGTATAAAACTGAGCAAAATCAAAGGAGAAAAGATTCCAAGATGAAATATTTGCCACGTAATTTACATTCAGGTAATATAGATCACTGTGAAATAAAGGTCACTTGAAAAATATCAAGTGTCCTTTTAAATAGCAAAATAAAATGTATTTGTATTTATAATTAGCACTGGATATTCCCCTGTGTAAGAAGATGTGAGCCCATTAGCTTCAATGAAGTTCCGTAAGCTTCCACAGAGACAATTTTGGTTCTCAAAACAGGTGAACACTGCAGAAGGCTTTGTGCTTGCTTAGTCATTAAGTTTTCTTTTCAAAATCAAATATACACAAAAAAGCTTTTCAGTACAGGAATGTTTTAATTCTTTGTATGAAATTTGTTTTTCATATTTTAAGTTATACCAGCCAGATACATTAAGCAACTAACCTGAGTTTAATGACTAACCTCCAGAAAACACAACTTGACTTGCGCTTTTTCTCCTTTAAGGTGGTTTCACCTGGAGTCCAGACAAGGGAAGAGAACAAAAGACAGAGGAGAAATAAAGGTCAATATTCAGTTTATGAGGAATAACATGACAGCAAGTATGTTTGATTTGTCAATGAAGGACAAAACCAAATCGCCTTTTGCTAAATTAAAAGACAAAATGAAAGGTCGAAAACCTGATGGGACATTTTTGGATACATCCTCTGCAATCATCCCAAGTACTCATGTACCTGACGCAAACATAGAGATATGTAGTGGTGAAGTACAAGTGAAATCAAAACCAAAAAAACCTTTCCTTTTGGGACCTCAGCGGCTATCCTCGGCTCATTCCATGTCAGATTTAACAGGATCGCATGTCTCCTCAGAAAAAATTAAATCCGGCACAGTTGGCTACTCTCATCTTTTCAGGCGTCAGCTAGAATCTTTTGGTTCGGTTGACGAAGGTGGTAAGTAAAACTCATGACCATCATAATTAGGGTTCACTGCTAGTAGAGCATTTACAAATCTGTTTTTTTAGTTTATGAAGCAATTACAAGGCCCAAAAGTCAAGAATTATTGCTGGCCTGTTTTCACTTCCCTAAGTTGGTAGTAACTCCTGTTTCTGAGCATAACAAGTAGCTTATATTGGTCGTAATGTGTGGTGACTTTGCATTTTTCTTCTGCTGTCCTCATTTGAGAGTGTGTTGCGGTGAAGCATTGCATCCTAGAGGGAACTCTAGGCAAAATAGCATCTTGTGAAAAATAGAAGTCTGTTTAAAATGTTGAAAACTATCACCAAAGTTTTAAACTACATTTACACAACCAACCGACAGTGCTTTGCATTGGTCAAAATTATTACACAGCAATGGACTACTGTTGCTTTCTGGAATGGCACAGTCGTAGCTGTCTTCTTTGCACAGAAAACAAAAATTTGCTGTAGTGTCTGGCCATAAACATTTCTGACTCGTGAAGTCAAGGCAACAGTTGTTCATTTTTATTTTTTGTGTATTTGTTTTTAAATAGCTTGGTTAGCAGTGGTTTGAACTGAGACTCAATTGCAAAGCTTCTAGACATAAGCTAAAAGGGGTTCTCTGCATGTCATAAATGATGATACAGTGTCTCCTTGATTATATACTAATGATAGATTGTTTGCAGGGAGTCCAAAATCTCCACATAGAAGGACATTAAGTGTTGATACTTCTAAAATGAACCAGCTTGACAGCACAGTTGATGAAACTGCACTTGAAGCACAAAATGACCCATTTACCAATGTGAGTGCTTCGTTACCCCAAAAATTTGCCACACTGCCAAGACAGAAGAATCCATTTGAAGAAAGCCCAGCAACATGGGATCAAAACATAAGTCTGTTTTCCAAACCTGTTGAAATCAGAAAAGAAATTAAAAAAGAGAAAAAAGAGAAAGTTAGTCTCTTTGAAAGAGTGACTGGAAAAAAAGATAGCAAGAGGTCAGATAAACTTAGCAATGGGGGATCAGACATTTCTACTGACTTGAAATCTCCTAGTGCATTTGGTGAAACTCATCAGGAGAGTTTTGATTATGATTCGACTAATCCGTTCCTGACAAACTTCAAGCCTACAAGCATGTTGCCATCTTCAAGGTAGGTTTTCACTGTATTTTGATCTGTTATCTTGAACATGTTATATAAATGAAAATGTGAAGTGTTGAGGAACACAGTCTTCGTGCTTTATATGTTTCTATCGTTGCTTATCCATTTTTAAGTAAAAGTTATGAACTTCTTATACAGTATGATCATTTCTCACTTCATTTGAAGTTACATTGATATTATTAATATGTACTGTGAACATTCTTGGGTACTTGCATTTGTGAAAGACCTTGATCGAGCTTCAGAGTGGGTACTTCTTGCAAGTCTTCAGCTTCCACTGAAGCCTCACTGCTAATTATTACACTGCCCTAAGTCTCAGTTTTAGAGGGGAAGATTTCAAGGCCAAGGAAAAGATGAAATGGAATAAATAAAAGGATGAAGAAAATATGAGTAATGAAAACAAATCCTGTGGATGTCAGTGTTTCGGGAGATTGGATATAGATTCTATCTGTTAAAGCACAACTATTGAAGACCATTCTGTTTCTAAATGCGAGCACCCACGTAGGCATTTATCACTCTTGAATTCATTTAGCTCACTGTAGCTTTGCTGGGTTCCTGTGTTTACAAGTTGTTGCACAGGCAGCAGTTCATGAGCTAAGCAGAGTGAATTAAGTTACGGGGGCTGATAAGAAACTTCAAATTAAATAATCCATTTTAATATCCGTTTGTCTGTCAACAGTTAACTTGTTTTCTCTCTCTCTCTCTTTTTTTTTTAAAAAAAAAAAAAGGTGGATGCCACAGTTTCTTTCCTTTCTGGCCTTTGTTTGCTAGTGAGGAAAATATAATCTCTTTCTATATCTTTCTATATGCACACACCATATATACTGTTCCAAATAGATAAAAATATTCAAGCAGTTAAACAGTAATTATTTTTTTTCTGGATATTAGCAGTCTCTTTTTTTTTTTAGGTAAGGATTCATTTCTATTTAATGACTTACATTTGGTAGGCATTGAATTTGAAATCAAAATGCTCCAAATGGAATTTTAAGGTTATGACATAAATCACTGTTTTAAATGGAAAACATGGTTCTAACAAATTTGCCTTTTCCCTGTCTATTAATTCCTTAATTACAGACCTGGTAGTATTTTCTTTTTTGAAAAAAAAAGTTTGTGCTTGTCATCTTGTTCTTTTAAGATTTTAGAACAGATTGATCTTACTGTACGCCAAGGCTGTTTTATTCATGTGTTAGAATGCATGCACTCCTGATTTAAACTTACAGTGATTTTCTCAGCAAAACTAATCATGGATGTGAATGAGATAAATGAACTGAAATGGAACTGCTATAGAAAAGATTGGGTCGCTAGAAGCTCATACAAACTTTAATAAATTACCTTCTTAGTGCCTTCTACGAATCAAGTCAGTTCCTAGTATCTTAAACTACATGTTTACAGACAGAGTATTAGAATATTATTTATTTAATAAAGGATTTCTCTACATTAGAGTGAGGTTAGGATGTAGCTTAGTTTGTCAGAAGTTAAACTTCCATTTCAATAAGCTCCTTTTAAGAGAAGTAATTTCAATAACAATTAAAATAACATAGCATTTAGGGGGTTTTAAAATGAAAAAATGCATTCAGGCAGAGGCTAGATATAAGTAGTGAAATCTTTTGAAGTTCTTGAATGCAGCAGATCTTGATAAATATGAATCTTTAACTGTAATCATGATGGACTTTTATTTATTTATTTATTTGTTTGTAATTAAAAATCTAATCACAGTGCCCATTCAGAAGGACTCTAGTCATTTGTTCCCCTTCTTTGTATGAGTCTCTTTTACTAGTTCTTGACTTTTATGTAAACATAAACTTTAGTAAGACAAATGGATATTCTGTTATTTTCAAAAAGACAAATATAGTAAAAATTTTGTCCTTTTCTATAAGACAGTTATTATGGAATAATACCAAGCATGCAATGATTTAAGTTAGAAGGTCTCAATTTTTATATGCTTCAGTGTTGTGTTCTGTGAGAATCTTTTAGAATAAGTTCACTTTCTTTCAAATGTATCTTGTGCAATGATTTTCTTTTGAAGTAGAAACTAATACAAAATGTGCATATTTAATAAATTTACAGCTTAAGTTTACCTTTTATCTGGGGGGGATTTGTTGAATAGAATAGATTTTTAATTTTTCAAACCAGTAATACTGTGAAGAAAGAATTGTGTAAATTTGTGGGCACAAAATATATGAGGTTGACTATCAAATTCAGTAGGCAGAAAGTATACAGAGGGATTTTAGACTTTGAGTTGGTTTTTATTTACTCAACATACTATTAAGCTCTTTTGAGTGGATACCATTTTGGCAGGTAAAACAGGCAGTATCTTTTTATTAAGGTGTGTGCAAAATCTGTGTTCTGGTGTGGATGCGGAGTTTGCTTTGCAGATGGATCTCCCAGTTAACCCCAGTTAGCTAAGCCTTTGTTTGTGTGGAAGGAACAGTCCTGAAGCATGTGAACTAGATTCCTGTCCGATGAAACTAAAACTGGAAGATGTATTCCAGGAGCACACTGTAGCCACAAAAGAGTGTTGAGTCCATGGGACCAGGCTGGAGATAGTGCAAAGTGGAAGGGAAAAACCCCACAGCAACCCTCTTCACCCACACTCAAAAAGTAAATAAATGACCAAACCCAAGTCCTTCATGTGCAGAGTGTGGAGGTCAGGTTCTTAGCACCCGTGAACTTATGTCTGACAGTTAGTGTGAGTCTTTTTCAGTAACTTCGGTGAGCTTTGGGTCAGGCTTAAGTCCATCCTAATTAGTTGTGTTTGGTAACAACTAAGCAGTAATGATGTGCAGGACAGCAGCTTGTAAAAGCATCGCCTACTGACGGTTGTGAACTGCAGAACAGAGTTGCTGAATAGCCCTTCTCCCAACCGGTCATTAAATGCTCCCTGGCTGTGTGCGTACTCTGTCACTAATTGCTCTTATTTACTAATTAAAAGAATTAAGCTAAATGTGTCTTTCATGTGTTTCCCTGCTGCTGATACAGAAAATCTAGAAGTGGTTCAGCAACAGTTATAGGATTATTTTTTCATTGTTCTTAAAAGCAAGAAGTATCACAGGATTATTGGAAAATTATTCTTTGTTTTTATTACTATTATTTATCGTTGTTATTTTAAGGAAGTTGAAGTAGTATTTTGGACATGCAAAACAAAACCTGCCTGGTTTGTGTATAATACTAGATGTCAGGAAATCACAAAATACAGATCCCTTATTTCTGCTCAGGCAAAGGCTTGTGCCTTGGCTTTGGCTAAATCACTTAGTTTCCCTGTTCCTGATCTGTAAAATGGGCATATTTTGTTACCTCTTACAAATGCTGACCGGATAAATTAGTATTTTTTAAGGGTTTTATAGATACGGTATTATGGTATTACATAAGTGTTAAGATTGGGGGGTTTTATTGTCTGGTGTAGGTGTAATATAGATATTTATGACCTGATTTCTGGACAATTTAAAAATGCTGCAGCCTCATAGTGAAACAAGAAACACTGCTTTTGTAAATATTACAAAATCTATTAGTTGCAGGGGATTTATAGCGTACAGCTGATGGAGAATTTTTAAGCACACAATATGTCGTATTTTCAGCCAGCATCTACCGATGATAATTTTGTCTTTGTACTCCTAATCCACTGCTTTGAAACTTTTACCTAATCTTATGTTAAATTGCATTCATTCTTGCAATTACTGCCATTCTCATGGTTCTCAAGAGGTTAATTTGCAGTCAGGATTTTGTATTTAACACAGTTAAAGAAATTGAGGGTACTCCTGGAAAACAAAGATTGTTTTATGCCATGACCAAACCTTGTGCATCATTTCTCTGCAATTGTTTGTGTTTAGGAAAGAACACTACAGTAGGCTAATAAACTGATGTGAAAATTTCTCAATTTACACCACTTGACAAGTGCTAAAAGAAAAACATCTTTAATTTTAATGTGTTATTAGGACCTTTTTAGAGAGATTGTACAAGTTATTAACAAGGTCCTCTGAGACAGGAGACGGGTAATTAACAAGACCTACCGAAAGAGAGTTTAGGTAATTAACAAGATCTTAGGCACTGGACACAGGGAAACAAATAGTCCAATATTTAAAGCTGACAGGTTGTTACTAGTCTGATCAAATTCCAGATCTGGTGAACAGAACTGATAGATGTTTGAGAGCTTTCTAAGAAACCTTATATATAATTTTTATATATATATATATATATATATACACACACATATACACAAACAATATATGTGTGTGTCTGTATATACATATATGTATACATAAGAGAGAGAGAGATGCATTAAAAATCCTCTTGAAGTAGCACTTCAATGAAGTGTTGTTAGAGAAAAGAAGATAAACTTTTGCCTACATGCTGGTTAAACTTTATCTCAAGTTCTGGCAATAAGTATGTTACATTCTAAGCAATGTAGAAGATGGAATAGTGGAGGAGAAAGAAACATGTTTTACTAGCATTTTCTGTAACAATTATGAATGATGCTGATATTTGTAAGAGATACTGGTCAATTGGAGCATAAAATACAAAAATCTAATTTAAATTTTGTTCTATGTTCTTTGACTGCTTCAACCTATTTTAAAAATTGCAACTCAGAAAAACAACAGCCCAACTTTTAAACTTGCCTCTCTTGCATCTTCCTTTTTTGTCATTTCTGAATGTGGTTATTTTCTTCAGCTTGTCTCCCCCATACCATCATCACACATAGCTGTCAGAGCTGCCAGTCTCTCCAGTATTGCCTGCTCCAAACAGATTGGTCAGTACCTGCAGTTCCACCTTTCCCAGTGGATGCAGTGTTTGAAATAAGCGATGTCTCTGCATTTGGATATGTTCCTTACTAGATTTGGAAAGAACCGAGCGAGGCGCTATGAAAACACAAGGCTGTTGATAACCGCGATGTGTTCAGATCACATTAGGTTGCCGTCTAAAGAACAGCTGATGCCTGCTACATTTCAGCAAATATTAAAATTATGTATGTGTGATGGTCAGCTAGCTTTTGCAAAATCATGGAGTTCCTCTGACTTTCTAGGTTTACTGCTTGTTGGTTGAGCTATGTTAGTACAGCAGGTGCCTGGCTCCAGTCAGCTGCAGTTGTAAAGTAAAACCTGTTAGCTGAAACCACAGTGAAGATAAGTTATTAGTGCAATAACTTCATCGTCATCAAACATAAATGACTGAAATGGTCTCAATCTGACCTGTTACATATGATGTTCCAGAAGCATATAGTTACTGGCCACAGCTTCATTGCAACAAACCTGACCAGAGCAAAAGGTTGCAATGTCTGTACATTTCTCTACCAAGTAGATCATCCTTTTCCAGTATACAATTTACTATTTTAGTTTTTGCGTGCCTAGTTTAGAAACTTTGATCTCTAACGACTCTATTACTGTGCTTGCTAGAATAATAAAGTCTTTTATGACACTTTAATGTATATTTATTTCTCTGTTAGTCAAAAAATGACACCAGGTGAACTATGCTATTTTCAGAATTGTGTTTCCTCTGTCAGTGTTAACATATCTTATTTTAAGAACAGCGTACTTCTGCATTGCACTTCCTGAAATAAAAGGGTTTTTTTAACTTCTCTACTGCAATTTGACAAGACATATCTCCAGTCAACTGTGACTATCTGTATAGTCTTGGTAGAATATTGGTAGCCTACGATAGTGCATTAATTATACTGTAGACTGCTATTATTTCTTATTTTGGTGTGGTAAAGTTGTCAGAGCATTATTTCAGCAAAACATATACATTACTGGTACATGAGAGGTAAGGGGAAAGTACAAAACAAGCAAGATTCTTAGTCTGTCTCGCCAGGACTGTTATCATCCAATTTAGAAAGATCATTGTGTGTGATGAGAGAAAAAGGAAATCTTAAAGCTACTGCAAAGCAATGGTCCCAGTGTTTGGGATATTATTAGGGTGGCTTAGAGCAATAAATTACTAGAGATATTGTAGAAATACTTAGTATTTATCTTGAGTTTTGCAGACTCGTCACCAGTAATCATTCCTAATTAGTTTTCTGTTTCAGAAACATTGTTGTGAAAGTTCATTCTGCTGCTGCATGACAGGATTTTTTTCACGCTTTCACTGTCTGTCGATGCACAGTAGGGCATCTGAAATCTTTTTTGAGTGGATGCACAAGGCATATTATCTATCCCAAGGGGGAATGCACTGCCTGTTCTATTTTCTTAAAAAAACTCAAATAGTAAAAAAACCAAAACAAAACAACAAAGCCAACAAAGTAGTTATATCTAGTTTCTTTATTAGTAAATGAAGAAACATTCAGCACACCAGAACAGGCCATTTCCAGAGCAGTCTATGTAAAGAATATGTAGCTTATGAACAAATGATTTGCAAGAAAAGTGTCTTACATTCAAAGTTGAGGGGGTTTGGTCCAGTTTCTTAACTCTTGGCATGAGACTTCATAGTAATATTCAGAAAATGCAACACAACCTGATACTCTTTTTGTGCCCTCCTGGGGTTACACAAACTCCAGAAGGCCTTGGAGCATGGCTTGACAGCAGGACAGTTTATACAGTGAATTGTCTTAAGTGATGTTCCCCAGAATCTGATTGGGAAATGACTGGGAGTAATATGCATACTCCATACTTGCTTAGCTGCCAGACATGGCAGTCATTCCATCTCAGAGTATAAAGTGATGTCTGCATTGCCAGGCACAGCAGGCTAATAATATTCTATGGAAAGCTAAGGTTCTGAATTTCATTAACTGTATCTGATTTTATTAATTTCTTTTGTTTTTCTAGTACATTGGTAATAGCTTAATATTTCAAGGTTTTTATATGTGTTGTGAGAATCCAAAGAAAAATGTGTAAGCACTGTAATAAGCATCAGTCCAAACACTGAGAAATAGGAATAGGAATAATATTTTAAATCTAACAGAAAATTAACATAGTAGAGCTTTGCTTATTACCTCTTTATAAGCATTCCATATTAAAGGAAAAAACCTTAAAGCTCACACTGAGCTTATTGGTACAACGGATATTTCACAGGATGTCGAGTTAATATAAAAAAACCGCATTATTTTGAATAGTAATGATTAATGTAATTATTTGAGTTTTAATCTCAATAATATACAGTACAGCAATCATATAACTAATATGAATAGCAATAGATAAGTAAAAAACTTTTGCTCCTTAAGAAAATATGCTTTCCATACAGCATAATTTTGGAGTCTGATTCTCATTCATTATGTTGTCAGAGTAAATGGTTCAGGCACTAAAATGTTTAAATCCGTTACAGGAAAGATTTTTTTTTATTATTTAACATTGTTTTAATCTCTAGGCATTTAGAAGCTAAATATTTAAGCAGCCACTAGACCTAATGTTTGAATTTTTAACTACCATTAAACTTCAAAAGACAAAATTGTAAGCTCCAGTCATAAACTTGAGCTTGTGATACATCCCAAACTCAACATCACTGTGTTGAACTTTCTAAAACTACAAATAATTATCATGCAATGTAAGTATTTAACTACCTCATAAAAAAATAGGTGTTATGAAAAAAAAAAGGTAAGTTTTATGCAGGTCTAATGAAATGTATTTTAAATAGAGAAAATAAGAAGAAAGTATAAAATAATATGCTTGTTATGATTATGAAATGGTCATTGAAAACACTAGGTGGAATCAGCATTATAGTGTGTCTGTCTTCAGTATTAGCTTATACTGTTCTTATTTTTCATCACTTTTATCCCCCCAGCAAAATGATGATAGTAATGACAGGAAAGAGTTCTCATACAAGCCAGAATTGAAATCCAAGCCAATAAAACCTCAAAAATGCAAACAGACTTTTCTATTCATTACAAAATACAAAACAAAACAAATTCCAAGCAGTAAAATGATTTTATCTGGTAAAAACACCTGATACAAAGTAACTGTTAAGGAAACCAACTGAATTCCCAGGTGAGTGAAATGTGGAACACAAATAATTTTGTTGCTAGATTGAAGGAGTCTATTCTACCTGTGGTGAGGTAGTGGCAATGTAGAAGTTGAGTGGCTTGTTCGGTCATTGTCACCTGCATGATCCTATTGCAGCTGATTTTGAATCTGTCCTTGTGTGACTTACCTCGTTTTTGCTGGTTCCTAGCTGTCTTGAAGGTGATTGGAGTGAATGGAAATGTATTCACTGTTAAGAGACAAACTGTTAAACATCATTATAGGACCTGGGCCATGACCTTGAGTCACACAGAGTCTCCACAGTTGTGGAGAGGAGGGCTTCTTGCCTTGTGTGGATAAGTGGAAGACGTAGAAAATGATTTTGATGAAGGGCTCAGGAACAAGAAGGTAGGTGAGGTCTTTTCAGTGAGCAGAAAGAGGGGTAGGCAAGCCTGTTTGTGTAGGTTGGAAGGTAAGGTACGTCCAGTGAGAAGGTGTTACACTCGGATATAACAACCTGTGGGAGTTACTCAGAATGATAATGACAATGAGCCAGAGAAACACAGTTTGACTGTAGTTCTCAATGAGTTGGCAGAAAGTACATTTGTTAGAGAAGAAACATCATTTTACTTGTAAACTGAGCAAATTGAGTTTGGGCATAACTGAGAAACAATAATTATAGAATCCCACAATGCCACTTTTTTACAGTCACTGCTCACAGTAAGCTACATTCAAACCCCAAAACCGAACAGAAACCCTTTTTCCCCCAAGCTGTGAACGTATTTTTTTGAGCTTCCATAACAAAAATTCCCTGCCAATTTATCAAACCCTGGGGAAAAAAGAGAGACAGGACTATAACTAGCACTATCCCTATGAGCTGTGATTGTAACAGAGTCAAAATGACATTATTTTTTATTGCTGCTTAGATCAATGATTTCAAAATGCTCTTAGGAAGTCAAGAAAATGGCTGCTCAAAGGAGGATAATGATGGTTGTGCAGCGTGGGGGCTGTAGTCCTAGAGGCATATTTTCCATAAGCTGTTACCAGTAATCAACTGAGATGGTAACTTTAGGAGTCTACCATTGTGATGAAATTTAAATTAAAAAATAAACGCTCACATGAATTTCAGTACACCAAACATGCAACCCCCCATATTTTTACAGTATTTTCTTTTGAGGTATTACATGGTCTTCAGACGGTGAATTATGGGTTCAGTGAGAGTCTGCATCTGCTCACACTCACCTCGGGTTGGAAGCGCTGGCAGGAAACCCTGCGGGGCTCAGTGAGGCCACAGAGCTCCCACCTTACCTAGGAGACAAAAAGTGTTATATGCAATCTCAGCACCTGTTTCTTTCTTGAGAAGCAGTATATTTTCCACATATCTCTTTAAAATATGAGTAAGAGATTTCATGAGGTTTGGGGTTTTATTGGGGAATATTTTGTTTAATAGTTTTATATTTTTTGCAAGTATATTCAAATTGCTTCATGTGAAATACGCAGATGTGCTCTTTTCTAATTGCAGTTACACTGTCCACACTATTACAGAAATGACTGCAACTTTTTTAGCTAAAAATTAAAAATAAAAAATAGTCCATATTGCCAGTGTTTTATATTTCCAATTTTCAAATGTAACTTTTCATAGTCAGAACTGCTGCTTTTTTTTTTTTTTTTCCCCTGCTTTTTCTTTTAAGCTGCTGCTATGAAAAAGAGTCCTAGAACTTATTTCACAGCAACTGTAAAGTCATTCAAGGCAGTGAAAGATCTTGCTTTTTTAACCTTTCAGAAAGTCGCTCAGTTGAGCAGTCAGGCCGCATTATTCTATATCTTGTCTAACATGAGGAAACAGTCCCAAAAGAAAGATATCCCAAATTAACGCCACACTTCGTTAAATAGAGACATTCTTGGTTTTCACCAAGCTAATTCAATCCAGTTCAGTTAACTCATTTTTTTTTTGTACTCGGATCACAAAAGGCAGCCATGAATGAAGCAAGTTCATCATGTGTTTGACACATCAGTGTGAAACTAAAAGGCGGACTGTGAGGGAGGGTTCCTGCCTTTAGCTTTTTAGACAATACCCGATGAAAGAGGCCCCTCATTCAAAACTGGTCTCCAGCAAGCTAGGCAGGCTGCTGCAGATCACTGTTACAGACAGGTATAATGGGAATTAGCCAGAACTTGGTTCATCAGACACCTCTTGATTTCTCGTTGTGACTGTTGGTGTAATCCAATCTTTATCTAATAACCACAGTCCAGCAGATGGTTCATGACACTTCTGGATGAGCAAAACACTGAGTACTTTGGAAATGAAAGATAATGTACAGAATTTAAAAAAAAAAAAACAAACCAAACATACAAATAAACCAATCTTAATCTATAAATAGTTTTTTTAACAGAAAAAAAAATTTTTTTTTACATTTTACCTACTTTATAAATTATGTGGCTTCCACTTTCACGCCATGAAATATATGACTTACAAATTTAGATAACAGTGATAAACAGTCACAAAATATACATTCCTTTATTTAAGCTACCTTTAAAATAAAATAAAAAATAATTTGTAAACATATTTTTTGTGGTCTAACTAAACAATAGATTCTGTGATGTGAAAGAGTGCTGTCTGCTATGGTGCTACCAAGTAAATAGTATTTGTGAGCCATATCCAAATTCTGAACACAATTTCAGAGAGTTAGTCTTCTCTCCAAATTTGCTGTAGCAAGTCCATAAGAACATAGCAGCACTGATTTTTTTAATATATTTGCTAATAATTTCATCAACCCGGGAGGTCAGTGGACTGTTTCTTAGGCCTGACACCATGGTTGCATTTATCAGTATCAGCTGCACTTTTGTAGTTGAGGAAGAAAAAAAATCTCAGCAGCATGGTGAAATAGCTTTGCTTTTTGGATATGCGGGATAAGTTTATGAAAGAATAGATTATTTACTCAATTTTAAGTATGAAATAAAAATTGTTGACAAGATAGCTTTTCAGCTTTGACTGAAGCTGATGATCTCACTGGAATTTCTGAAAGACCTTTCTCTTGTCACAGCTGCCTTGAAAGCTGGGAATACATTTTGGTCTGAAGGGGTTTGTTGTTGCTTTTTAACATTCTCATCCCAGGGACCTGTTTCCAGAATACTTTGTTTAAAGTATCTCTTTTCTTAGAAGCTCAAGGTGTCTAGAGGTAAGAGAAGATCTAGGGAAGCTCTATCTGCAATATCCTTTCTTATATTTTGTAAATAGTTATTCAAATTTTATTACAAAAAGAATAGGACAAATATTACAAATTGCGAACAAAGACTATACAAAAATTTCCATTAACTTTGAATATTTTCCCACTTTTCCTAAGTTCAACAAATCAAGAAAATATACTAAATATTTCATAGCTATATACCTAGTTCAGTGGTGCCTTCTAGTAGATGTTTTGGTCAGATAAGTATGCACTGCTAATACTTGGTGGTTTGTTTCTTTCTTACAGTTTTAATATGAATCCTTCTGGCATTGAGGACCTCAGGAAAACAATGGTGAGTTACAAAGTGTTATGGGAAAGTCATCAGTAAATGCCAACTAATTGGTACTTGACACAATATAAACTATTATTCTTGCTTAACCTCTTCAAAGGAAATGTTGGGGGTTTTCTGGTTTTCTTTTGACATACCCAGAAAATCTAATTTGAAAATTACAGGCTTAATATAAATTGGGAAATAAAGGAGAATTTTACACTCAATATGCAGTGTAATTCTGGTATGAAGATGTAAATAAGGGGAAAAAAGATATGTATTTGCAGAGAAAGTAAGAAGAAAACTGTTGCTTTGTGGTATTTCAGATGACTCTAGAATTAGTCAGGTGAGGAACCCTGCTTTAGGCAGTGATGTATTAGTTGACCTAACGGGAGTTTCCTATCACTATAGCCAGACACTTGACAGCTGGCAAATCAAAATGGAAGTAATGAACTGATGTATGATAGAATTAATAATACAAATAATAAATGAACAGACTCTCAGGAAACACTAAACCTGGAAATGCTAGAAGTTATTAAAATACTCTTTTTACTGTAAAAGTACCTGGAATAAATTGTTTACTAAGAAAAGACAGAAAAACCCTATAGATTTCTTATGCAGTGTCTTTGAAGGATAATGTGGTCTTATTAGAATTTGTTCTGTGAATAGATAAAATCTTTAAAAGTGGGTTTGTTTTCAGTCTTCATATAGAAAACAAGTTTCACAAGCAAATATGATTTCATACTGTTTGTTTTTTTTGCTGGTTTATGTAAATGATTTGTAATAACATTTGATGTTATTCTACATGCCCAGGTTTTTATTGTGTAAGTAACTGGTGGGAGATGTCAGACTATATGAAGGCTGCCTTTGATCAGATAGTAAACTGAATTCTACCAGACGGTTACTTAATCTCTGACAAAAAGCGACATCAAAAAAATTGATTTAACTTTGCAGCTATTGTCTGTAAAGTAACCATAATTACAGTTTCTATGTGCTTGCAAATGTACTGCTGCAAATCATGTAATTTCTTGCTGGTAAAGGCATCAGTTTAATTCTTTTAAGAAATAAGATGTGAATTGTTTTATTTAAAGGATTTAAAGGTGATAAAAGAAATCCTTGATGATTTTTCTTTTGGAATACCAGCTATCCTAAATGTCAGTTGTAGGATTATGAGGTGGTGCTCATTTAATACAAAACACAAATTAGGAGAAGAAGCTATCTATCAACCATAGTTTTGAATGAAACCATTTGATTTTTTTATTTTTTTTTTAAATATTCAAGATTTCTTTCTAAGGTGTTTGAAGTCATTTATTATTAGGTTCTGCAATAATAGCCTTCACCAAGTTGTTATATTTCTTCCTTATGCATCACATTTAGTAATTATGTTTGTATGTCTTCTGCTCTGGTGCCAACACCTGTCTCGAAAGCAGTGTTTAAATGGGAGCAGTAGCCAGTTGAAAGGGCAGCATGGGCTCTTTAAGGCCTAATTAAGAACTGAAAGGAAGATGAAGTAAGTAGGACAAAAGATGTGAAAGTAGCTTAGATGATATTCCCAGAGCAGAATTCCTCATTAGAACAATGAAGAGATGATCAGAGATCACCAGGCCTTCATTTTATCTAATTCCATTTCCTCTGTCAGTGTGTACCCCAGTCGTATTTTGTAGCTGAGACAGTTGCTCTTTGCATAGCTTGCTATTTAGAATATTCTCTCCTATTAATTCAATTTAATGTTTTGTACTAAAATTTTTCTATCTGTTTTTGTAAAGATATATTAGTTGTTCCTTATACATTGAAATAACACTTACTTGCTTGAACTGAACATTTAAAATCTTCTTAGCAATATTTATTTCTAAGTACAACCATGTATTAAGTAGAATTCTATTCTGTAATTGATGTGATAAATTACTCCTCTCAAATATGTACGTGGAGCACGTGTATGAAAAAACACCTTTAAAGCATATGTATCACACCCCATTTTCCATTAAATTTATAAAGTAATTAAAGACATCATAGCATCCTAATTCTTGGTCCTTTGCCAAATCAGAATATTAGATATGGAAGTGTTCATGGTGTTTTTTCCAATATGTACAAAAATTTAGTACCATAAAGAAAAAAATTCTACTTAACTTCTTGTAGAAGAAAATGTACTAAAAATATAATGACCACAAAGTGAAGTTATTTTCTCTTCTGTCTTTGTTGGAAGTCAATTACTAACCAATTTATAAATTTCAAGTTAGCCCTTTTAGTAAAGTGGGAGTTACTGATTTCTTACAATCCTGTAACTTGCTAAGTTTAAAATACTGGATACACATACATAAATGTGACATTAAGGATCTCAAATGTAGTGAGAAACCCTTAAAAGCACATATTTTTGAGAGCTACTGGTAGAATATAATTGATGGAGAGAGGCTGATTGATCTGTCATACTTCAGCCTATTTGCAGTGCACCATCACTTTTAATTAGGTTTATTTGAAAACTTTGGCCACCTGCGTATTTTAATGATACGACATATGCCAATGTGCAAATATGGAGCTGTATGGAAAGAAAAGGAATGAGCATGGAAGAGGAATGAATATGACTTTATTATGTGGTGGGCTTCCTAGCTGTGCAAGCTTTATCATTTTTAATGACAAGTTTGTACTGTACACAAAAGCGATCTGGTGTTCTTCTGCTCTGTTAGAGGTGTAGGATTTGGGAGGTTAGATTATTTTACTTAATTAGAGGTTCCAGATCTTTTAAATGTCTGCATTTCTGAATCATATCAAAGTTACTGCTTAGCGTGTCTAACACTTTACTTTTGTAAATCAACTCTCACAATCTTTTTCTCAGTTTTAGATTCGCAGGTTTCTTAAGGTCACAACTAATTCTTTTTGACACAGAATAAGACATTCAAGTTTTTAGTGTTTTGGATCTCATGTTGCCCTTAGTTAAGGGGACAAATACATCCATCTCTGCTGGTACCTGCACATACTGAGTTGTCAGAAATAAAAAAAACAGAAACAGTTCTGTTTTCCCTGCTGCTTAATTCTGGGCTCCTTCTCTTTTAAAGCAAGAAAGATCTTTTAGTATACACATTTCTGTATTAAGTTCTCTGGTTCAAATAAGATGCAGCCTTTTAGCTTCACCTGAAATTTAAAATCGAAAGTTTTATGATATGGTTCAGAGACCAAGGCCTGGAGAACCACTAATGACTAAAAATAGAATAGGAAAGACAGATGAGAGCTGATGTCATTTAGAGCTAAGAAAATGTTTTGCTATGTTAACACTCAAAAGCCGAGAACTCAGGAACGTTACCACCGGACTTGAATTCTTAGGGCTCTTTCTCTTGTTCCTCTGTAATTAAGGTTACCACACAGTTGGTTTCCCAGAATGGACTTGCTAACTGTTCTTGTGGTTACTGCTCATACGGTCGTTAACTGTGTGTATGCATCTTGCTGAGAGCAGTATTTTTTTAATGAGATGACAATGTGGGAAATTTACCTCAATCTGGCCAATGTATCTCCAATTGTCTGCTCCAGTGGGGGTATTGGAGTGAAAAGCTCTAGAGCAAGTGGAGGTTTATTGTTTAAGAGAAGTTGCTTCTGTCCAGAGGTGCACAAGAGACATATAACCCATCAGTTTATTCAGAACACTGAACTGTTTAATAAAATCTGGTGTTTCTTTTAACCTTATCTGCAGGAAGGAAATCCTTTTGACGCCACAGCAGGATACCGTAACCTCACTTATGAAGAGGTTTTGCAGGAGCTGGTGAAACATAAAGAGCAACTTAAGAAGAAGGACACCCATATTCGTGAACTTGAGGATTACATTGATAATCTCCTGGTGCGAGTAATGGAAGAAACACCAAGTATTCTCAGAGTGCCATATGAACCTTCTCGAAAAGCTGGCAAATTTTCCAAAAGCTAAGATAGTAACTTGATGGTACTTTAGTGGAAGCAAATCACTTTAACTTTGACTTCTCCTCGTTCCTTTTCACGTAAGAAATTTGAGGAATTGGGAGAGGATGGGACTATGACATGGGTTTTTTTCATTTGTTTTTTACTCCAGACACTAGCAGGGACTGCCAAAAGTAATATTCTGTTAGATTAGCTAAATATTTTTTTTTTCTTTTTGAAAACACCTTGAGGTACAGAATACTTACAGAGTTAATAATACACATTAAATATATCCATGCCATTTATATGATAGCTTCACGTTCACTATGTGGCAGTTTCACCTGGGAAGCCTGTGCTGTTATGAATGTTTTCTTGAGTGATTATTGGTATTATGCAAATATAGCGATTCTGATATTACAGCATGCCATCAAGACCACTGTTTTCAAGCCAGTGTAGTATGCTTTACTAAACCTAACTGTGATTTGTTGCAACGGAATGTAGCTTGTTCTACACGTATTAGAGGAAAACAGTGATGCACAATCTTTGCAGAATAAATGCTGTATTCTATACAATGTGCTTTTTGTATACCAATGTAAAAAATACCATGCCATTTCAGTCATGGCACATGCTGGAATCAGTTATTTTACACTTAAATGCTGAATTTTGTGTATAATGATTGAACTTTGGTACTGAGCTCATGACATAAGCTTGTTTTGAGGATCTTTTTATATGAAGTTATTGCATGCCTTTTTATATGTTAAAGTACTCTGAGCAGTGTCAATTGTTGGAGGTAGGACTGGAGAAAAGTATGGAATAAAAATATGAATACATTGTTCAGTTGAAATCTACAGTAAAAATGTAGGAGAAAAGAACAAACTGACTAAATTAGACATGATCATTCAAAAAATATAGAATTGACTGAATTTAAGGTTGAGTTTTACAAGATACATGTATGTCTTATTTTTTTTTTAATCTTACGACAATGAAGTATATGCCTTATACAATAGGCTATGTTGCTTAAACACACACTTAAAAAAGCTTTTCATTTAAAAAACATCTGTTCCTTCTAAGTACGTATAAAAGTCCATTTTCATTAAGGCAAATGAAAGAAGAATGTAGTAAATGTCTTCCTGATAATTTAATAATAGTTTATAAAATGACATGTGGGAAAGGTATTTATTACTTAATAAATTGGCAAAAATATAGAGATGAATGTATAATGGGAAATATTGTAGGAGAATCCTCACAATATTAACATAAATAGACTTTCATTTTATTTTCCTTCATAAGAGTCTCAACTGGATTGTCTGTTGCTGTGAAACAGTAAGATGATAGTCAAGAAAAGTATAGATAATATTTTATATTTGGATTTAAGAAAACTGTCTTCTCTTCTTCCTCTTTTTCTACACCTGAACTGTTGTTTCGTTTGGTTTTTTTACAGCACCATGTAATGGCTGTTGCTGAGGAGGAAAAAAACCTTTGAAATTAAATTCCAATTTTGTTATTGTACAAGATCTAAATATGTTTTCATTTTTAAAGCTGCAAAAATTAGTAATATCTTGAATAATTATGATCTGGAGAAGTTGAAAAAGTTCTACTGTCTCAAAGCTTTTGATGATGTTAGTATTGTATGACAGCACAGAATTACTCTCGTTAGAAAAACATTACTTCTTTATACAGTTGTTCTTAGATTTCATTTACTTGTTTTGGGCTTTTTCTTCTTTCTTTCTTTTAAAATTTTTTTAGCAGCTATCTCCTATCCCCCTAGTGCTGTGTCCCTAAATGTTGGAGTGTTTCCAACCCACTGTTGGGATCCCTTAGCGTAGATCACTGTGTGTGGATGGAGCCTGAGTGATTCAAGCCCTGCCCCTAATTGCAGTGTTCTGCATTTAATGTTTGTAGCACAGAAGTGAGTGCAGTTCATCAGGTAGTCTTTCTTTTGGCAACCTAAGGATTTATCAAGTTCGGTACCTCATAAATCACATGAATGTTCTTTAACCCACTCTAAGATCTAAATGACTGTAAATTTGTTGTAATATATTCAAAGTGCCAAAGGTTATGTACTAAGTTATGGTACGTTTACTGTTCAAAGTTAGGTTTTGCACTCAATTAGATTTTACTTTCCTAATTACACCAAGATGTATTTCAGTTATTCAGTATTTCCATAGAAGTTCTTAAACATTTTCAAATGTCTGAGAGAAGCAGGTGGTTTTCTCATTTTGTTAATGGGGAAGTGTCGTCCAATTGTTTTGAATTCCACAGTCATTTTCAAACATGTATGAGACCATCTGTAGTACCTACAGTGATTAAATGACACACACCAATGAGGTTTAACAAGTAAACTAGCCAGAGAATATGCTTCAATGACTTTTCACTTGCAAGTCAACTTATAATTATTAAAATTAAACTCGACTATATTTAGCACCTCTGAAATCACTTCTTTTAGAATGTAAATGTAGAATATCAAACTGCATAATTGACTAAAAGCAGATCATTTGACATATTTGCATACCAAGAACGATAAGCAGATTAAAGGTAGCGAAAAGATCAATTTTTGTGCATTAGTGAAGAAATTTAGTGAAGCTTTGAATGTGCTATCTAGTCTTTATCTGATCTGTAAGTGAATAAAAGCACCTTTTGTTTCTAACAGTTTGTCAAGAAAGAGGAGACAACGACAGATGCAATTTAGAAAAAGGTAAAAGTTTCTAAGAGAGGTGAAATGGGACATTTACAACTATGAAAATACTTTATAGAGTTCTTATAGCTAAAGATGTAGGCTGATTTTTGGAGCAGTTCTGGAAAGAAATTTCTGCTTATAAAGAAAATTTTAACATTTTTCTATATTTTGACATTATTTTTGAAAAGCATCTTCACCCCACATGTATCTGTTGAATGATGCAGCTTTTGAGTGAAAACATTTCATAGAGAGTAATTGAAAATAAAGGAAGTTCTGTTTCTCCCATAGGATAAAATTATAAACTTTCCTATCATTTTAAAAACATCATAATTTGCCACTTATGGTCAGTCTTACTTGTCCTATAAAATGTAGAGATGAAAATTTTGGACATCTTAACATTATTTTTATATTTTTGTCTCAAAAATTAGCATAAGAGTTTATCCATGCACACATTATACTTTGAAATTATCCTTTGAACCACATCTGCTCATAGCCGTGTACTTAACTTACTTTAAAGAACAAATAAAAAAGGCCATACTTTAATGGTATAAATAACAAATTTAAACTTTCTGCCATTCCAGAAGGATGTTTAATATTTATATATGTTACCTCTTGCTGCTGTATTTTACATTTAGCTTGGTTTTCCACCTACTAATGAATGTAGCATTCTCCCTAGATTATACATAACTACATTTATTACTGTTGGCTCTGTATCAAAAACTATTTGTAATTTTCCAGCTGTGAAAATGTTGCCTTGCATTTAGAAAGGTTTTGTGATTGGGGACCTAATGAAAATCATGGTCATTAGGTGCTAGTCTGCATTTCTTTCTGTACAGGATGCCCCTTCTTAGATGCATCTTAAACAGAACTGCTGTCTTAATGTTTACTGCTGCACTGGAAGTCTATTTCCACTTCCAGATTTAAAGAAAAGTAATTATCCTATGTGAAGTAAGCTCATGCTTTTTTGCTTTTTATGTATCTATTAATGTTGTAGGTATGATAGAGGCATTAGCTGTGGGCTTTTAAAATGGTGATATTTAAAGCATGTTGACTAACTTCCTCTCCTCAAAATACCTGTTGAAGGATTATAGTGCTGCTGTGTTGATGATGCTAGGTTTAAGGGTCTGTCAGCACTTTTGGGATGAAATCCTATTTTCAGGGATTTATAGTTTCTAAATATAGATACAGTCACTGGAAGTGTTTAATATGCAATAGGTAGCACTTTAATTTGTTTATGAAGGGTTTGGAGATTTGTTTCTGTTGAAAAAGTCATGGTCTCCGAAAGCATGATGGGCATTTACTTTATCTTTCGTAATTTGTACATTGAAGAAGCCACTGTATGTTGCAAGTGGTAGAGCCATTCCTGTTCATTTTAGAAGCTTCCAGATGTCTTGTATTACAATGTACAATGAAAAGCTGAAGATCCAGGTTACATAGGAAGTCTGTAAAAGATCTGAACGTTACTTATAACTTAAGGGTTGATTTTGTCTCGTGCAATCAATGGTAGTTTGTCTACATTTAATAATGGTACAGAATCACAACTATGTGCACACGTGAGATCTATAAACTTAGAATGCATGAAAAAAACTTTTATTTTTGTTTCATTCTTGCAACTTTAACTCCTTTAATTTTGATTAAATTGTTATCTTAATATTTTAATTTCTGTTCATTAAATAAATATTGCATGTCTAACACTAATAAAGCACCACAATGCACTACCACAGCATTTCTTGAATTGTGATATTAATCTGTGTTATTCAAAGCATGGAACTCCGAAGCTCCACTTTAGTATGTGTTGGCAAGAACTGTGCTGTTAAGACTCTCAGACCACAGAGAGACGTATTCCTTAAGGACAGCTCTAAATGAATATCCTGGCTGTTTGCAGGGCAGCCATTAAGGGAAATCTCTTCAGTAGTGTCCAAAACTTAGAATTAGTGAAAAAAAAAAATTACGTTCTTATATGTTGCTAATATGTACATCTCTTTTTATATGACAGCTGCAGCCCCTTTAAGTGCACCATTCCTCTGATTCTGTGGTTGTGTAAATATTACTAGGAGATATCTGGCACCACAGGCCAGACCTGCATTTAACATGAGAACAAACACCGTGCAAATTTTGATATGGAAAACATGACGCATATTTGTCTTCATGCTTGACAGAATAAAACCCAGCCAGAGTGACAGAAAACAGGAACATTTTTTCCACCCCTTCCTGCCCTATAGATATTTTTTCCAATGCTCTCTCAAGTTTTTCCAGGTACTTTTATCAGAAAAGAAAATGCTTTTGCCTGTCTTCTTTTCCTCTTCCTTGAAGCAGCAAAGCAGTGAAATCTGTCCCCCGACAGTAGTAAGTTTTCTGGTTGCTAAGGAGGTATGAAGAATGGTTCAGGCTCAGGAGAAGAACATTGTGAGTAGTTCACCCAGTTACTCGAAGGCTTGAATTTTGCTGGAATGCAGTTCCTTTCCTTGAAGTTAGCTTGCTCTGTGACTAGGTCCTTCGTCATAAAACTATGGACATACAAGGTGTAGAAAGGGCTCTTCCCTTTGAGGTGTCTGGGTAATGTGGTAGTAAAATCACAGTCAAATTTCGAGATGCACATGTACTTACACGTGCTTTGTTATGCAGGTTTCCATCAGCATGTCTCAATGACTTTGCAACAGTGCCATTGGGTGAGTAGATGAGGAATGAGAATAAAGGATGAATGTGGGTTTCTGAAGGCACCATGCTGCATATTAAATACCAGATTACATCTAATTCACATCTGGTAACTCATCTCAGTTCTTATGCCCATCTGAAAATGGAGCCAGCGCGGTTTCCCTACCTCAGAGGTATAATGTTTGTTGATACCAACCACAATTCTATTGACAACGTCAGAGCCCAGCATGATTAAATAGCTTCCAGTTTTCCCAGCATGGAGTTGGCTTTTGAGTTGTTATTATTTAACATCTCAACCCCTTAATAAAGGTTTTCAAGGATATTTTAAATAGAGTTTAGCAATTAAAGAACTATTGAAATATTTAGATGTAAACTAGAAGGATCATTAAGGACAATTCTCTCTCCTGTTACATTTATTAAAGTTAATTCATAATGGAACTATACAGGCTAAACCTCAGGGTTTCATTTCTATATTTTAAGCTGTTTAATTTGTTTTTATGGGAGTGTTGTGCAAGCTCTGGCTGCAGCTCACTTGGGCTACATTGCCCTTTTGTGTAACACTGGGTACGTTAGTAAAGCTATAAATAATGACAATGAAAACCAAATCCTGTCTCTTAGTCTGCATTAATAAATTAAATGTTGGATTATTTTGTTGGATTATTTTGTAACGGTGTCATTTTATGAGAGATGGGAGTAAGGCTGTTTGCTGAAGGAAGTTGTTTTCTTTTGTCTGTACTGCTTACCAAGTAATGAAGATAGAAAGCTACCACACTAAGTAGAGCCCAATTGGAAAACTCTGGCATTGTCTGGGTAATGTTTCTATAAATATCAGTATATTCAATGATGGAAGCCGATGGTTATTACATGGAGATTATTGAAATGTATTTACAGTGTGTTTTTTACAGCATCTCGCAATGTAGATCAGTCTTTGATAAAGGGATGATGGTTTAGGATGGAAAAGTACCCTCTGTGGCTAAATACTGATGTGTTTATACTTTAAAAGTAAGCAGCTTAAAAAGATTTTAGGGACATGCAACATTTAAATGAGGCTAAATATTAAAAAGCAGGGAAGTTTCATAGGATGGTCTTTTGTTTCAACCTTAACAGTATCTGCTGTGTGACATAAGAGGAATGAGTAGAAGCAACACTGGATGAGTAGAAGCAACAGGGGGATTCACTGTTGGGGTTCACAGAAGCCAACAACAAAAAGTCAGTAGGATGACGGTCGGGCAGAAGCACAGTGCTATAGCCAGCTGTCACCCCGGCTTTTCAGTCCCTCTGATGCTAGTATTAACTTAGGGATTAAACAGACCACTTTCCTAGGGAAGTTAGAAAGTGTCTTGAGGAAATTTGGTATATACAGCGCACAGCTGGCCAGATCACCTCTGTTGTTACTTGAAGTAGGCATCTGGCTCAGGGTCTTGTGGACTCAACAAATAAAACACAAAAATGTGTCATATCACCTCCTTCCCTAAATGATTCATTAATGGCCTTCTTAGGTGATGACTGTCTCCTTCTCTGATAACTTGCTGCTTACATCATGAATTCCTTGAAAATTCACTTCCTGGGACATCTTTACAGGAGACAAGAAGGGTCTCCATTTAAATTTGATGAATATGATGTAATTTGCCAAGGTCTTCTACGATGCATTAAGAAAATCAGCCTCTTTTGAGGATGGAGCTTTGTCAAAGTAATAGCAGCTTAGTGACATCCTTTAAAAACAGCTGCTGACTCTCCAGCTATGAGTATTTTCTATTTCCTAATAAAATGTTTCCCTCATTAAAGCAGCTTATTTCATTCATTTATAATTGATAGCTTAAATATGCTTATATTTTGCTAATTGTAGATTACTTAGTACTTATTTCTAAGGAACACTGAATCACAAAATGCAAAATGCCTTTTTAAAAAAAAAAAAAAAGAAAAGCCTTGTGTATAGCAATTGCATTTGGATAAGCATTTTTCAATACATTCTTTTTAAGGAATTTTTACATGCTATTTTAAACTAAGTCATTAAATATGTATAACAAGAAATAATTTAAAGTGTTCACGCAATTTGTAATTTTAATTCCTTTATATATACGTGCTCCAGTATTTTATAGTTACGACTGAAAAACTACCGCAGTTACACGTTTTAAATTCTAAGATTGTGAGATTCCAAATTGTTATTCTTTTCCTAAGTATACAGAGACAAATTATCTGATATACTCTTTTGTGTGTTGTAGAAGTTAAAAATGAGCTCTGAGTGAATTTAGTTTTTCCTAAAAAATTGTATGAGTCTTTGTGATGAACAGCACTGCAGCTAGAATTGGGTGTGTAGCCTCACACACTCCTTTATCCAACAGGCTAGCATCAAATTTGCTTTATTTCTTTATAAATTGGAGGACAAGTGTATAGAAATCCATTTACAACAGGTGCCAGGTACTACTCTTATGGACCAAGGGAAAAAATGTGGGTGCTTTGAGATAGGGACTTGACATTTTGCTGTGTGTGAAGTATGTTGACTGTGACTACCAAGCATATGTGTTTCCCAGATCACACATAGAAAACCTCCTATATTCTTACACTGTATAAATAACTATTTCTTTATTGTTAAGGGACAGATTATTGTTGGCTGAAATACATGTAACAGTTCACTTAACATTACTGCCACTTGAGAACCTCTTGTAATTTGCCATCTCATAATCCACATACAGAATACTGGGAAACTGAATTTTAAGCTGAGAGGAAAGGAATATCCAACAGCAGTGGGGGAAAAAATAATTCAAATTAAAACCAAAATAATTTTGTGATCTTAATTAAGATTCAGTGGTTGGTACTGAAAAGTATTTTTTCTGGTATTCTTATAACTGTCCAGTATAATTGCTTTGGAAAAAAACTCCTCCTTAGTGTTTCATTATAGAAACTTTACTAGTTTATATTTGGTTTTATAAACCAAATGCTAAGTTGAGGGCTTGCAGTTAACCTTTGTTTCAACAGATGTGATTTCAGAGAGTTGAAGCAGCATTTTATTGCTGGAGTTGATCACGACAGAATTATATTTACTAATGGGGTCCTAACTATTTTATCTGTTTCAGGATTTTCTGTGCAGTTTGAAGCTCTGAACATTTCACCACGGTCTAATTAGAGCATTATTTAAAACTTGTTCCAGTTCTCCCCATTCTTACAAATGCCAATGTGCTAAATTACTCCAGAAACTAGTTCAGCTCTCACCATATTTGGAGGCTGTTCCTCTTCTTTGCTCTTGGACTGTTTTAGATGGGGTCTTATGTCTAAAGTAACAAATGAAATACGTGATGAGAGCTGACTGCCAAAACTGGGATCAAAGCAGTTTCTGAAGGCCTCATTGGAAAACTATCTTGAACTTTGGAAGGATGACTGAAAGCCACAGTAAATAGAGCGAAACAGTGGAATAAACATCAAGGTGAGAACAAATTTCTTGACTATGGGTGTGTCCCCCTAAGACTAGACAGCCACTTTAGTCTTAGGGTAAAGGAGGAAATAAACAGACAGATTTCCTGATGCGTATCATTCAGGATGGGTTGGTCAGGCTGCTCTTCATCTGCAAGCCCATAAAGCTTTGCAGTTCCTGTTTTAGGTTACTGCACAACAGTGTTAGACGAAGATCATTCAAAATAAAAGGGTAACAGTTGTTGATAGTGTCATGTGGGACATCATTAACTTGTTTGAAAAGTTGTTCAAACTTGTTTAGAGGTGTGTTCTGTTAAACACATTCAATGTCCTCCTTATCTAACTTTATGAGAACATTCATCTTCGATTCAGTAGTTTCAGCCAGTACATCTGAATAAAGAGGAGACCACATTTTTCCCTGTATCCTTCTGAGAAACATAAGACTCGCAGAAGACAGCTGCTATAACTAAGCAGATAGCTGTACTTTGTGGTTGAGTGTGCACTGGAGTAAAGAGAGTTCTTCTGTGAAAATCCTAAGCCTCTCTTACAATCACACTGTATCTCTCAAAGTCTCAAGATTTTGAGGTGTTCAGAAACAGTATGAGAAAAGCATTCAGCAAAGATGGTGGTTAGCAGTTGGGAGTTGTGCATGTAGTTAAAAAAAGAGAAATGTTAGTTTTAGGATGGGATATAAGGTTTTAGAGAGTCACTGTATTGAAGATTGGTCAAATGCTAATATATAAGGTAGCTGGAGAAGAGAACAGCATGTCTCTCAGAATATAAAAGGTGAAGAATGAGCTTGTTGAGTTTTCCTGTGGTAGGCATGAGAAGCAATAACTGCTTCCTTCCAGGAAGCTATAACTGACCAGCTACAGTAAGCATCACACTTCAGGAGCGTGTTAGGTGCTGTGAACACAAATAGTAGCAGAATCCTCAGGTTTTTCTAGTGCCTGGAAGAAAGTACACACATTTTTTCCCAAAGTAAATTCCTTGAGTTACAAGCCCCTGGGTTTATTTACTTAATTAATTTATTGCCCAAAGGACAATTAGCAGATGCACAAAACATTAAATCTTTTACTGTTTTTTTTGATTCCTCCTCTGACTTTTCTTTGAAAGAAAAGCTGCTGATTTTAGTCTCGACTGAAGGATAATGGAGTCAATGCTTTTTATAAACTGACGTGTAAACAGAGAGCGATGCAGTTATGAAAGGGAGATACCAGGCTAGTACAGTTCTCTTTAGAATTAAAATTTTTCACTGAAATGGTGCACTTTGGCAGGGGCACTTTTTGCAGTGTCCTGGGAAACATCCTTCCCTCAAATAAATCCCCGTGCAAATAAACTGTTCTAGCTTGGGAAATGTTACTAGTGTTCTAGTGGCCAGTTGAAATAACCACTCACTGCAGTCCCAAATACACAGTGATGTTTTTTTCTGGTGTATTTCAAAGGCAATGTTTTCTCCTAAGAGCACTTTAAAAGATACTGGGTTTTCCAGGGTTTGATCTTTTTCTCACTGGTAACCTAGGACTGGTACTTGGACAGCAGAGTCAGCATCTGAAAACCTTTGAGCGAGTTGGTTGTAGGCCTTGCGGTTTGCACAGTAGCAGATCTCAGCATGACATTGGGATTATTGTTATCCTTTTGCTACAGTACCCACTGGCACCACTGTATATTACATCAGCTTGTATCTCTCAACTGCTGGATATTAATTATTTAGACCATTGAAAACTGAACCTCCCTGCTTCCCACAGGTATAAAATGTCTTTGTTTCAGATGTGGCCCTGGATTTTACACTGCCTATTGCTGCCTGTGGGAAAAGCTGGCAGCATATCTGCTAAAAACCCGAATCTGTTTCTGGATCACTTCTCATGAGCTACAGAACTCAGGAGGCTCAGTCCTCTTTAAAACTACTCTCCCCTCCTCCCCCCCTCCCCCCGCCTTTTTTTCTTTTGCCTCTACACCCTTACCAAGTAGAAAGCTGTGGAATTC